>CM038143.1:390397916-390698652 GCA_021437245.1 Aegilops speltoides
TTTCGAAAAGAGTTTCTCCAAAGAAGTAAGTGGAGGAAAGTAGAACTCATGAAGTACTACCTCTCGAACGGGAAAGTGGTGCACCAGAAAATGTTCCGTGATGCCCACACCAACTAAAGAGGAAAACAATGATGATGATCAAGGTACGATCGTTGCTATTGAACTGAGGTCCATAAGGACACGCCCGCACTGCAGTGGTACGCAACCCCGTCCCGGAAATCATGTTGTTAGACAACGTGAACCTTCAACTATGAAGAAGAATGACGGGCCCAGATTCCAACAAATGGCTTGAAGCCATGAAACCGAGATAGAATCCATGTATGAAAACAAAGTATGGACTTTGACAGACTTCCGATGATCCAAGCGATAGAAAACAAATGGATTTTTAAGAAGAAGACGGACGCGATGGTAATGTTACCATCTATAGCTCGACTTGTCGCTAAGGGTTATCGACAAGTTCAAGGGATTGACTACGACGAGACATTCTCTCCCGTAGCTGAAGTAAGTCCGTCCAATCATGTTAGCAATTGCCTGATACTATGATTATGAGATATGCGATGGACGCCAAAACGGCATACCTTAACGGACATCTTAAGGAAGAGCTGATATGATGCAGCCAAGGTTTTGTCGATCCTAAGAACACTAACAAAGTATGCAAGCTCTAGCGATCCATTTATGGACGTGCAAGCGCCTCGAGTTGGAACATTTGCTTTGATGAGATGATCAAAGTGCTTAGTTTATGCGACTTATGGAGAAGCCTCATACAAGAAAGTGAGTGGGAGCTCAGAGCATTTCATATTATATGTAGATGACATACTCTTGATGGGAAATGATATAGAACTTCGACAGCATTAAGGCCTACTTGAATAAGTGTTTTTCAATGAAGGACCTTGGAGAAGTTGTTATATATTAGGCATCAAGATCTATAGATATAGATTGAGACCTAGGTCTTTCACAAAGCACATACCTTGATAAGATTTTGAAAAGGTTCAAATGGATCACCCAAGAAGGGTTCTTGCCTATGTTACAAGGTGTGAGATTGAGCTCGGCTCACCCCCACCACGGCAAAAGATAAAGAAGAGATGAGTGTCATCCCCATGCTTCAGCCATAGGATCTATTATGTATGCCATGCAGGTACCAAGCTCGATGTAAACCTTGCCGAAGTTTGGTAGCAAGATACCAAAGTAATCCCGCAAGGAACACCGACAGCAAGAAAGAATATCCCGGCACCGAAAAGGACAAAGGACATGTTTCGCTTATGGAGGAGACGAAGAGCTCATCGAAGGGTTACGCCGACGCTTAGCTTCGACTCAGATCCGATGACTCTAAGTCACAAACCGGATACGGTATATGTTGAATGGTGGAGCAAGAGTGTGCACGCAAGCAGAGCGCGTGGAGGATCTACATGTGAAGAGAGTACATGGCAGCCTCGAGGCAGCGATGAAGCGATTTGGGTGAAGGAGTTCATCACCCACCTAGAGTCATACCCAATGCGTCGGGCCGATCAAACTCTTCGTGACAACATTGGAGCTATTGCTTTGCCAAGGAGCCCGTGTTCACAAGAAGACCAGCACATCAGTGTCGCTTCAACTCCATCCGTGAAAATGTTCAAGATGGAGACATAGATATTTGCAAAGTACATACGGATCTCAATGTCGCAGATCCGCTGACTAAACCTCTCTCATGAGGAAAACATGATCAACACCGTAACTCTATGGGTGTTCGATTCATCACAATGTAACTAGATTGGTGACTCTAGTGCAAGTGGAGATCATGGAAATATGCCCTAGAGGCAATAATAAAAGTATTATTTTATTTCATTGTTCATGATAATTGTCTTTATTCATGCTATAATCAGATTATCCGAAATCGTAATACACATGTGAATACATAGACCACAATATGTCCCTTAGTGAGCCTCTAATTGACTAGCTCACAGATCAACGATAGTCATGGTTTCCTCGCTATGGACATTGGATGTTGTTGATAACGGATCACATCATTAGGAGAATGATGTGATGGACAAGACCCAATCCTAAGCATAGCACAAAGATCGTAGTTCGCTTCTAGAGCTTTTCCAATGTCAAGTATCTCTTCCTTGACTATGAGATCGTAACTCCCTGACACCGTAGGAGTGCTTTGGGTGAATCAAACGTCACAACGAATCGGGTGACTATAAAGGTGCACTCATGTGATCTCCAAAGTGTCTCGCGGTTGACACGGATCGAGATCGGATTTGTCACTCCGCATGACGGAGAGGTATCTCGGCCCACTCGTATGCGCCATCATAATGAGCTCAAAGTGACAAAGTGGTTGGTCACGGATCATGCATTACGTATTTAGTAAAGTGACTTGCCGGTAACGGACCTAACAAGGTATTGGGATATCGACGATCGAAGTCTCGGCAAGTAACGCATCATTGACAAAGGGAATTGATACGGGTTTGATCAACTCGACATTGTGGTTCAACCGATGAAATCATCGAGAGCATGGGAGACAACATGGGTATCCAGATCCCGCTGTTGGTTATTGCCCGAGAGTCGCCTGCATGTTCAAGGTTCTCCAACCCGTAGGGTCTACACACTTAAGGTTTTACGCATTAGGTTGTATGAATATGAGTATGCAGCATACCTAATGTTGTTCGAGTCCCGGATGAGATCCCAAACATCACGAGGAGTTTCAATTGGTCCGGAGGTAAAGAATAATATAGGAAGTGGTATTTCGCCATCGGAAAGTTTCGGTCTCCCAAGATGTACCGACCACCAAGGGTCCCGGGTCCACCGGTGGGGCCACCCATCCCGGAGGGCCCCACGAGTTGAAGTGGAGGAGAGCCGCCCAAGTGGGCTGGGCGCCCAGGCCCACCCCCGCCTAGGTTGAAACCCCAGGGGGCGACCACATGCCTTGGGGGCACTCTCCCTTGCCGCCCTGGGAGATTAATCTCAGGCCGGCGCCTCTAGGGCCTATAAGGAGGCGTGAGGCAGCCACTTTGTGCTTGGCGCCTCCCCCACACCTCGGCCCTCCTCCCTAGTCGCTCGGCTGCCCCGAGTTCGGCCAATCCACCACCACGCCGGGCTGCCGATCATCATCAACCTCCTTCCCCTTGCTGGATCAAGAAGGAGAAGACGCCTCCGCCCTGCACGGTGTTGAACGCGAGGTGCCGTTGCTCAGACGGACATCGGATCCAATCACGCCGAGACTCCATCATCACCATCCCCAAAGCTCCGCACCATCTACAAGGGTATGTAGATGCAAACTCACCCTTGACTCGGTTAGATGAACTATGATGGATCTTGGGAAACCGAGGAAAAATTTTAATTTTCCGCAACGCCCCCAAAGGAAAATTTCGGGAGCCCTCAGGGGGTGGTCGGAGCCAGCGGCACGCCTTTGACACGCGCGGGGGGTTTTGGTTTGGTTTTTTCCCCTGATCCTTCCCAACTACTCAAACACTGATTCGCCCATTTCCCATTGGAAAATCACCCGGTTCATCACCATGAAACACCCCTTCCAACTTTTCACTTCCACCATTGTCAAATTCCTGCCTTAATTGCCCATTTTAAAATTTCCATTCCCAATTTAAACCAAGTTTGGTCCACCATCCCACCGCCCATAACCCCCAAACCTTGCAAACCCAAACCCCATTCCAATCCTTTGGTTCCTTGTCCTTTGAACCACATTCAAATTTTTTCCCAATAATTCCCAGGGCCCCTTTTTCAATGTCAGTTTGATTTTCCCAACCCTTTTTCTGTTTGAATTTCCTTTCAAAAGTTTTTTCCCATTCAGTCGGGATTTTCTTTCCCCAATTTTCCACCTGGGGCCAACAAGAATCCATTTAAATTTAATTTTTAAGAAATCCCGTTTAGAAACAGTTTTACCACCAATTTTTTTTGCTTTTCCAAATTGTTTTCCCATTTCACTTTCTTCACGCCAAACCTTTTGGGGGTTTCATTTAACCCTTTCAATTTTCTTCACAATCAACCTTTTTTGTTTTGGTTTTCAATTTTGAAAAGAAGTTTTGTTTCAAACCATTTAAACTCCCCGGTTTTCTCCTCCCCACGGGAATTCAAGGTTTTGCCCCTCTTACCAGTCGTCTCCACTGCTCCGCCTATACCTCACTTTCGAGTTTGGCCTGGACCGCCTCGCCCACGGCACCCAGCCCTGTATCACTGTCAATAATGGTAACGTTTTTCACCGTTCGTGAAACTTGACCCTATCAAATTCTTGAAAAACTTGTCTTTTAAATTTGAATTTTTATATTGTCAAGAGTCTAATACCCCCGACATACTTCATCCTATGGCTTAACCTATTCGCGAGCATTCAATCAACCCGAATTCAACGCATCACATCGAACCCGAGCGATTTCATCGAGGTCGTTAACCCATCGAGCATTCTTTCCGCAATCAAGCCGATCGATGCCTCCGGATGAACAAAGGAGCGCGGGGTTTGGATGAACAAGGAGCGGGGGTAACAACCGGGTTTTTAAAAACCCACAAGGGGTAAAGTTGATGATGATGAACTCCTTGCTCTTGTGCTTCAAATGATAATCTCCCCAACACTCAACTCTCCTCACCGATTTGGATGTGGTGGAAGAAAGGATTGAGTGGAAAGCAACTTGGGAAGGCTAGAGATCAAGTTTCATATGGTGGGAGTGGAGCAACTTGATCTCAACACAAGGGTAGGTAGTTCTCTTCTCGTAAATGTAAGGTAGGAGTGGTAGTTCTTTCTAATGGCTCTCTCCACGAGTGAAGAGGGGTGGAGGGTATTTATAGCCTCCACATAAAAATCAACTGCTACACACATTTGACCAATCTCGTCCGATCAAGTTGACAACTCGGTGAGACCGAAAGTTCAAATCATGTGAACGTTGGGATTTTCGGTGGGACCGAAAATACAAACTCGGTGAGTCCGATTCGTAAAGACTAGGGCTTGCCAATCTCGGTGGGACCGACTTCATCATCTCGGTGACACCGATTTGATGATGTATGTTCTGAAGCTTGGCAACACAAATTTCGTGAGACCGAGTTCGTAATCGGAAAATCCGAGATTTCTAGGGTTTGGCTATATGGCTGAGGTGGTTCATCTCGGTGTGACTGAAGTTTAGGAAATCGGTGGGACCGAGATTACTTATGAGTGTATTATGGAAGTGAGAGTTGCCGATAGTTTAGGAGATGTATCACTAAGCACTTTGAGCAACCGATCATTATCATAACCTCATCCCTTTAATAGTATTGGCTTTCCTATGGACTCAATGTGATCTTGGATCACTAAACCAAAATGGAGTCTTGAGCTTTTGCCAATGCTTGCCTTAGCATTTTGAGGGTCCACTTCTTCATCCTTGCCATACCCATATCATGAACTTTCAAATGATTCTCAAGAAACTATTAGTTCAATGATATATATGTTGTTATTAATTACCAAAACCACCCGGGATTAGTTGCACTTTCAATCTCCCCCTTTTTGGTAATTGATGACAACATATAGATCAAAGCTTCGACAAAGGATATAATCAATGAATAATATCGTCGCTTTGAGAAGTATGTGATAAGCAAGAGCTCCCCTAAATTTGTGCATTATTTAAGATTTATGCTTGAATGCAAATGCACAATCGATTAGGATCATGGGTCACTCTTCCATGTCACATACATCTTGGTGGAGCGCACAAAATGATAAGAATGAATAGCATGCACCCAATCACCAAGACATGAGTAAATGATCATACAAGATATGAATAGCATATGATAAGCATTGAGCACACATTAAGATATAGTACGACCAAGCACTCATTAAGGCATAGTGAAACGTAGTATCAAACACACAGAATGTCTCGAAAAACCAAAAGTATCTCAAAAAGACCGCAAATGAACGAAAGAGCAAAAGCGCAAAGACAAAGGCACTCTCTCTCTCGAAGTCCTATGATCTATACAATTTCTCCCCCTTTGGCAACAAGTTACCAAAAAGTTCGAAAAGGCATAGAGCTAAGCGTCACTGGGGACTCTGCTGGCGGCTCCTGTCTGGGTTGATGGAGTTGAGATGGCAGCATCGGCGAAGACTTCAGATGATGTCTGTGGAGCTGGAGGAGTGGTCACTAGAGCTGGAGCTGGAGCAACTGATGGAGCTGTGGGAGGTGCTGAGGCTGTAGTCCCGTGTCGATCCATCGAATAGCAGCTGATCGGGGTCTGTGGGAACCGGAGTACTGCTCATAAGCATCCGGACTAGGTCATCCCGCATCTCACGATGAGCTCTTCCTTCTCCCTCTTTGCTTCCTCAATATCCGCCTCAAGCTTGTTGTGATTATTTGCACTTCATCACTTCACATCCAGAGCATGGATCTTGTCTTCAACAATCCTCTCAAGGCTCTCCGAGAGGCGCATAATGCTGCCAGCGTTGTTCAATCCTCTGGTAGCTTCAAGGAGCTGCTCTCCAACACTCTTTGGTTTAGCTCGCTGCCGCTTCCTTCTCAGCTTTGGCTTTCTTGGCAGCTTCAATCTTTGCTTGACCTTCAACCGAAGTTGGATCCTCCTCATCCATCACAACATCATTATCCTCATGCTCAGGGCTGCGTGGCAAGTGTGGTCTATCCAACAAGTATGTGCCCGTGCCAAACTTGGCATTGATAAGCATCTCAATATGCGGGCAAATCCACACGACCTCTTCCGTCACCGCAATTCCTCTTGATGGTTTCAACTATCAAGTCCATCACCTTGAAAGGTGCCTTCTCATCAAGTATATGCAGCATGTTGATAGAGTACCTCCGATCATGCGATGATCTCTGCACTTGGGCATCAAGGTATGCCTCGTAATAGTGTTTGTGGTAGGTAGACCTGCCTCGAGATAGTACATCGAGCCGAGCTTCCATATTCCCAAATCTTTAGCCGAACCTCTTTGTACATATTCTTCATAGATTCATGGTTCTTCTTGGGAATGCCATAGACATCAACATCATCCTCTCTGCAGACCGGAGCATTGAAGTTCTGCCCATTCTTCTACAGTTGAAGTGAATCTTTGGCCTTCACCATCCATGTGATCTTTCCATCCTGGATAGAAATGAGTGTGGCATAGAATTGCATAATCATTTCATCATTCCAACTTGTCAACTTTTGACCAACAAAATCTGCAACACCACATGCAAGTGAAGCTCTCATGCACATGTGGAAAGAAGTCTCTGTGTTCTTCACTGTCAATGTATTTCCAATCAACAAATCTGGTGTCCGCCACTATGGGCTTCTTGTCCATCAAGACAGCCTCATAGAAGTCCCCGCTGCTCTCTCGTGTGGAATCTTGGATCAACAGAGTTCTTCTCCTCACAGATATGGATCAGCTTGTCTCCATAGCCCGAGACCTCTATCCTTCCTTTCCTTCATGTTTTCAGCTTGAGGATGAGCATCATTGTGAAGTGGAAGTTTCGTCAAGTTTCAGCAAAACCGGTGCCTCATCATCCGACACGGTGGTGGCACATCATCTTTCTTCTTCTCGATCTTTGGGATGTTCCTGATAGTCTTCTTGGGCTTGGCAAAGAAGTTTTCTTGGAGCTGCCTTGACTGGAGCAGATGGCTTGGACTTTGAAGTGGCTCCTGCCTTGATGGCATCACCCATGAGCTTAGGCTTCTGAGGAGGCTGGGGTGCTTCCTCTTCCTCATCTTCCTCTGCTGCATCATCATGCACAATCCTCTTCCTCTTGGAAGTTTTCTTCACTTTGCTCGCAGTTTCCTCTTCCAAACTTAGCTTCTTAGCAACTGTGGACTGCTTCACTTTCCTGGTGCCCTTCTTGGTCTGCTGACCTTGAGGCTCTTTGGCAACAACTTTTCTCTTTGGCTTGGATGAGACCTCTTCTTCAACAATGAAATCAGAATCTTCTTCATCGAGTTCCTCTTCTTTCGCCCCGTGGCTGCAGGAGGCAAACCACTTGGTGTGCTCCTCTCACCATCATCCGATGAGCTCTTTGGGTTCAGGACTAGTGCCCGATCCGAATATCAGCAATAGGAGATTCGACTGCTCGCTGTCACCGCATCCGACATGGCTGACAACCCGTGAATAGATAAAGTATAGGCAGAGAAGAAGAGTTATCACAAACTGCAGAAGTTTTTGCAAACAAAATGAGTTCAAATTCTAGTATTAGGTTTTCACAGAAGACATTTCGGTCAGACCGAGTTTAAAATTTGGTGAATCCAAGTGTTCAAACAGAAGCTTTCACACCACTTTCGGTTGGACCAAGTGGGTTTCGTCCCGCCGAAAACACTAGGGTTTCACTAAATCCTCATTTCGTCACACCGATTTGCACAACTCGGTTGGACCGAAGGTAAAGGTAATGGCCAGAGGCCAAATCGGTCATACCGAGAATGTAAAATCGGTCTCACCGAGATGTGTTCGGCGGAAACCTAACCCTAAAACTTTTACTCAATTTCGCTCAAAGGAACTAATATTGTGTTCGTGAAGATTTCAAACATGGCAAGATTACAGCAAACCAATCGCATAGAATCGAGATGGAGCACGAGTGGGATCAAACTCACCCTAACTTGGTGGAGTTCTCTCACGGTGGCAACGGCGGAGAGAGAATGTCCGCTGACGGCGACGGAGACCTGCGGCGAGGGCGAAAGCGACGACGGAGACGATCCGGAGACCAAAGCGACGGCAAAGAAGGTGGGGGTAAGCGTTTGAAGTAGAAATCAATGCGCGCGACCCACGGAGTATATATACCCCTTTGCTGTCGGTGGGACCAAGTTGTAAAACTCGGTGGCACCGAGATGGACAACTGCAGGGCAGTTATGCACTTCGGTCACGCCGAAAATCACAACTCGGTTTCATCGAGGTGAAAACCTAGATCATTCTAAATGCTTTCGGTTTGACCGAGTTTGAGTGGGTTGGTCCGACCGAAATCAAATAGAAGGTTTTGGAAGTTTAGCCTTTGACGGATCGGTGGCTCCGAGTGCTCCTCACTCGGAGGGTCCGAAAATGACTTGTTCAAAGTTTGTGATGTAAGCATGAATTGAATTTGAGACAAGAGAGCATAGATAGCTAGGGGAGGAACTTAGGCATTCTTGTCCATCCATTTGGTCAGAAAAATCAAAACGACCAAAACAACAAATGGATGTCCTTGAATGGATAAAATCATGCATCCAACATGCTCACGCAATAAGATAGCAAATTAAATATGTGTCAAACATGCACAATCCAAACTCTAGCTACTATCACACAATTTGTCGATGACTAGGTCATCTATATATGAGTATATTGACTGAGGAGCCAAATGAGAACATTTGATCATAGGTCATACTCATCGTTTAAGCACAAGTGGGGTTACCACTTTTACATAAAGCATTGATGTGTTCACATCATTTGAAGATGCTTTAGCTCAATTCTTTAGAGCAAAGCTCCCCCTAGATGTGAGAACCCCTTTTAAAGGGTCAAACTAACCTTGGGTTGTCGTAGAAGATTTCATGTACATGTTGAAGATGTGGATGCTCAATGTTGATGAAGATCATCAAGAGTTGGGAGCAATCCTTTGGATTCGGGCACTTTCAATACCTACATGGGTTAGTCCCACAAGGAACAAACAAGGATATCCATGGACATAAATTGAAGTTCACAATATATGATGTCCATGAAAGCAATGATTACCTTGTCCCTTGACTTACCAACAAGAGGGTTTGTGACTCCATGAACTAGTGCAAGATGTGGAAGTTGATTGCACAAGTTTTTGCCAAAATGAATGTGAGTGAAGTATGTTATGAGTCACCCTCAAGAACTCTCTAGTTCTTCTTCTTCGATCCACATCATCTTGATGGGAATCCTTGGGGTTGTAGTTGAGCTTGACGAAGTAGAACTTGACGTTTCCTTGGGAACCCACTTGACCATGGCTTTAGGTGCTTCAATAAATGCATCAATCTCCTCTTGAAGGTTGTCCTTGCCTTTTAGCTTGTGGTCTTGTGGTGGAAGATCATCTTGAGCTTGTTCCACATTGGAAAAAGTAGGGTTGTACTTCTCCTTTGAGGAATAAACTGTGGAGAGGATATTGACCTTCTTCCCATTCAACACCCTCGGCGTTGAACTTTCGCTCAAAAACAATTCCTTGATTCTTCCGGTGCCTTCCTTGCTTGTAACAATTTCTCAAAGTTCTTGCTTCCGCAAGGCTCTTGTAGACACCTTTCTATAATCCCTTTCAATAAACTATTTTCTTGCTCAAGTGTAACTTGGATTGAAACATTGTTAGTGGAATCAAGAGAACTACTAGAAGCAACAATATTGGATTTAGCATGGTTATTGTTACTACTAGATGAAGAATTTTTCCTATGCTTGTCATGCTTAGTTTTAATAGGTGGCAAGAAATTAGACAAGAGAAGTCGTTTGGCAAGATATGAAGAACTCTTCTTTCGAAGATCATCATTGATAGCTTTTAGAAACTCATGTTCTTGCTCTAGATTGAGCTTCTCGAAGCGTAGCTTCTCATGAAATCTTAGGAGCTCTCTATGATCTTCTTGAGTTGTTTCATGAGCTAACTTAAGAGTGTTTAGTTCTTTAGTTAGATGCTCAATCTCCTTCATAGCATTGTCATTCGACTCTTCTCGACTATAAAGACTACTAGCATGTTCATCATTACTAGGCTCACTAGATTTGTCATGTAAAAGCTCATCTTCACCAAGCAAGTCATCCTCATCACTATCAAAGTCAATGAATTCAGGGTGTGATACCTTGGGGCCTTTCGCCATGAAGCATCTTCCAATTCCCTCATTTGGTGAGTCAAATAAGTCATAGGAGTTGGAGTTGGAGGATACGAGAGCAAGACCGCAACACCTTCATCTTGATCTGTAGTCGGAGTTGGAGTGATAGCTTCTTTCGAATGATTGTTTGAGTCGGAGCCGAGACCCATTCACCCACATGAGCTTGATGTTTTCTTCTTGTGTAGCTCCTTGATGACTTGTCTTTCCTCTCCTAATCCTTGCTTCTCCGAGAGGGTCTTTGTTCATAACGATCATCTCTACTCCTTCTCTCTTCCGAGGTGACTCTTCTCTTGAGCTTCTTCTTCTTGGAGATTCTTCTTCTCTTGTGGGGAGCCAAACACTCATTTGAGTAGTGTCCGGTCTTCCACAATTGTAGCAATTTCGATCACGACTAGAAGATCTCTTTTCATCATATGATCTAGACTTTGAGCTTCTTTCTTTGCTTCTACTCTTGTAGAATTTGTTGAAGTTCTTCACCATTAGGCTTATCTCTTCATTGGAAACTAGCTTGTCACTTGAGGTTGTGGGAGCATCACTTGTAGCTTTGTAAGCACCACTTGACTTGTTGTGAAGCTCTTCCTTATCTTTAAGTGTCATCTCATGAGCAACAATTCTTCCAATGACTTCGTTGGCTTGAGATTCTTGTAGTTTGGCATCATTTGGATCAAAGTGCACACGGTGTCATACTATCCATCCAAAGCTCGAGAATCTTCTTGATGATGAATCGGTCGGTCATTTCTTCGCTTCCTAAGCCGGGTAATCTCATTTGTGATGAGAGCAAGCCTAGAGTACATTTCAGCGAATTCTTCACCTTCCTTCATCTTGAACTTGTCAAGTTGACCTTGAAGAACATCTAGCTTTGATTCCTTCACGGACTCGGTACCTTCTCGCATTTCAACCAAAGTATCCCAAATCTCTTTTGCATTCTCAAGACGGCTGATTTTGTTGAACTCCTCGACACAAAGCATTGAAGAGAATGTCACAAGCTTGAGCATTGTTTTGCAACATCCGCAATTCATCCGCTAGAAGCTTCGCGATCCGAACTTTTCCTTCCTCGAAGAATTCACCTTGCAAACCAACACAAATAATGCCCCATGCGGCTGGGTTATGGCCAAGAATATGCATTTTCATTTTATGCTTCCAACTAGCAAAGTTTGAACCATCAAAGTAAGGACCTCTACGAAAATTACCCTCACTAGACGCCATACTCTCCTAGGTTGTGAAACCAAGCTTATGGAGTCCAATGCAATGGAGACCAATACAATGGAGACCAAAGCTCTGATACCACTTGTAGGATCGAAAGTATGTCTAGAGGGGGGTGATTAGACTACTTGACAATATAAAAATTCAGCCTTTTGATAAAGACAAGTTTTTGGCAAGTTCACAATTATGATCAAGTCAAGTATCACCCTACACATGCAATTCTAGAGTATAGGCAGCGGAAAGTAAATTGCACATGTAGTAAAGAGAGGTGGAGAAGAGCAAACGCAGTTTGGAGACACGGAGATTTTTCTCGTGGTTCCGATAGGTGGTGCTATCGTCAATCCACGCTGATGGAGACTTCAACCCACTGAGGGTAACGGCTGCGAGAGTCCACGGAGGGCTCCACCCACGAAGGGTCCACGAAGAAGCAACCTTGTCTATGCCATCATGGCTCACGCCCACGGAGGGCTAGCCTTACTCGGGGTAGATCTTCACGAAGTAGGCGATCTCCTTGCCCTTACAAACTTCTTGGTTCAACTCCACATCTCGACGGAGGCTCCCAAGCGACACCTAACCAATCTAGGAGGCACCACCTCCAAAAGGTAATAGATGGTGTTGATGATGATGAACTCCTTGCTCTTGTGCTTCAAATGATAATCTCCCCAACACTCAACTCTCCTCACCGATTTGGCTGTGGTGGAAGAAAGGATTGAGTGGAAAGCAACTTAAGAAGGCTAGAGATCAAGTTTCATATGGTGGGAGTGGAGCAACTTGATCTCAACACAAGGGTAGGTAGTTCTCTTCTCGTAAATGTAAGGTAGGAGTGGTAGTTCTTTCGATGGCTCTCTCCACGAGTGAAGAGGGGGTGGAGGGTATTTATAGCCTCCACACAAAATCCAACTGCTACACACATTTGACCAATCTCGGTCGGACCGAAGTTGACAACTCGGTGAGACCGAAAGTTCAAATCATGTGAACGTTGGGATTTTCGTGGGACCGAAAATACAAACTCGATGAGTCCGATTCGTAAAGACTAGGGCTTGCCAATCTCGGTGGGACCGACTTCATCATCTCGGTGACACCGATTTGATGATGAAGGTTCTGTAAGCTTGGCAACACAAGTTTCGTGAGACCGAGTTCGTAATCGGAAAATCCGAGATTTCTAGGGTTTGGCTATATGGTGAGGTGGTTCATCTCGGTGTGACTGAGTTTAGGAAATCGGTGGGACCGAGATTACTTATGAGTGTATTATGGAAGTGAGAGTTGCCGATAGTTTAGGAGATGTATCACTAAGCACTTTGAGCAACCAGATCATTATCATAACCTCATCCCCTTTTAATAGTATTGGCTTTCCTATGGACTCAATGTGATCTTGGATCACTAAACCAAAAATGGAGTCTTGAGCTTTTGCCAATGCTTGCCTTAGCATTTTGAGGGGTCCACTTCTTCAGTCCTTGCCATACCCATATCACTGAACTTTCTGAAATGATTCTCAAGAAACTATTAGTTCAATGATATATATGTTGTTATTAATTACCAAAACCACCCGGGGATTAGTTGCACTTTCAGAACAGGACCCCGTGGAGGGCTGGATGAACAGTAGACGGTGGAGGGGGTGGATGAACAGTAGCCCGTGGAGGGGTGGTTGAACAGGAGCCCATGGAGGGGTGGTTGAATAGTAGCCGGTGGAGTAGCGCGCGGTGGAGGCTGGATGAATAGGAGCCCATGGAGGCTGCAGGAGGTCGACGATGGATGAACAATAGCCCGTGGAGGCTGGAGGAGGTCGATGGTGGAGATGAACAGTATCCCGTGGAGTCCCGTTTTGCGGTACTCCACACCCCTCCCGATGAACAGGACCCCTGTTTCGACCGTAGCTCTCAAACACAAGTCCGTTTTGTCCGTTTTGCGGTATGCCACACCCCTCCCGATCAACAGGACCCCCGTTTTGACCGTAGGAGGTTCGTTTCCTCCGTTTTGCGGTACGCCAGACCTCTCCCGATGAATAGGATCCCGTTTTGAACATGGTCGGTCGAACACAAGGCCGTTTCCTCCGTTCTGCGGTACGCCAGGCCTCGTTTCCATCGCTTGTTCCGTCCAAGCCCCCCTGATGAACACGACGACGCATTTTGTTCTGACCCAGCCGGTTGGCTCCCCATGAACACGATGACGCCATTGTTTCTCCGTTCTGACCCAGCCATGTACACGAGCCCTGGCCGTACGTATGCGCGAGTAGTCGTTCGAGACCCCGCCCGTATGTACACATACGTGGCCATATTTTCTTTCTTGCACACTGGCTGCTGTACATGCTACGTGCGCGCCTCTACATCCACCAGTATGTACGTACACGTTCGCCACCAGAATGACAACACTATGTACGCTTCGACCAGGTGGGTCCCGACTGTAAGGCACTTCCTTGCGTTCGAAGATGTAGCTGGTGGGTCCCAGTAGTCAGGGGGGCGAATCATTTTTTGCCCGGACGGACTTCCTTGCGTGCGAAGATGTAGCTGGTGGGTCCCAGCAGTCAGGGGGAAATGTTTTTTCGCAAAATACGATGGCCCGTCCAGTGGGTCCTCGCTATCAGGTGGAGAATATTTATTTTGCACATAATAAGGAGGCACTTCCTTGCTGCGGCCGTGGACCCAGCTGTCAGCCTCTCCATGTATAGTCCACGTCCGATGGAAGCCGTTCCTTGACCATGTTAACCATGCTGCACCAAGAGCACCAGGGCGGTGGATGATGGCGAGGCCTAGGAAGGGGATGACGCGGAGCTGGGGAAGATGCGGCAGAGGATGCCCACGCGTAGAGGAGTATGAGGGTTCTATGGTTCACTGCGGTGTGAGGCTGCCGTCGCCGCAGAATAACAGGGGGTGCGGGTGATTAGAGGGATGGCCTGGCCAGCGGTGGAGTAGTAGGGGGCGATGAGGCCTCCACCGCATCGCAGCCGGCTACGGGAGGCTGGAGCATGAGGCACGACCGACGCTGGTTTGGGCGGCTGGAGCAAGAAGACTAGAGGTTGAAGAAGCACTACGGCCGTTGGATGGACATCGTACGGTCATTGGAGTTGGAATCATGCATATTGACTAAGTTGACAAAGCCCTCCGTCCCCGTCAACTTAGTAGACCCACAAGTCAGCCTGCCACTATACTGGGTCCCAGCTAGCAGGGGGAGTATTCATTTTTTTGTGCGTAATAAGGAGGGACTTCCTTGCGTGCGAAGATATAGCTGGTGGGTCCAAGCTGTCAGCGGCGGTAACATTTTTTTCACGAAATACAGAGGCCCTTCGATGGGTCCCAGATGTCAAGTGGAGGAATCATTATTTTGCACGTAATAAGGAGGCATTTCCTTGTGTGCAGCCGTGGACCCAACTATCAGCCTCTCCACGTACAGTCCACTTCAGATGCATGTCGGTCGTTGACCATGTTGACCAGACCACGCCGAGAGCACCAGGGCGGTGGACGACGGCGAGGCCTAGGAAGGGAACGACATGGAGGCAGGGAAGACTCGGCAGTTGTTTCCCACGCGAAGGGGAGTATGACTGTATGAGGGTTTACTGGTTCGTCTGCCATCGCCGGAGAATAACAGTAGGTGTGGGTGAGTAGAGGGTTGGATAGGCCAGCGATGGGAGTACGGTGGGGGGCGGGGCTCAGGCGACAAAGACAACCGCCACGGGAGGAGGGAGTAGGCAGTCCCGCCGATGCTTGTTTGAGCGGCTGGAGCAGGAAGAGCAGAGATTGAAGAAGCACGACGGTCGTTGGATGGAAATCCAACATCACTGCTTGTGCGTCAACCTTTTTTTTAGGAAAGCCTCAAATCTGTGGAAAACAGCATGCAACCCATCTGCCATTATTTCTAATAATTTATAGCCCATTTGCTAATTCTTAAGGTTTTTTGGAGCCCATATTCTTTTTGTTAGCATTACAGCCCATATTGTGGCCACGGTTAATAAATTATACTTAAATTTTGCATATTTCAAAAGCGGTCCGAACTGTTTTTAATCCCGAATTTCGAGTCACATTCAAAATAATTTTAAAAATAAATGTATATCAATATAAAATCCAACAAATTGTCCACGCATAAAAATAAATGCAATTTAAAATCTCGAAATGAAAAAAAGAAATTTGAAACTAATTGCCGGTTTGATGTGTTTTAAAATGTACATCCCATTTCTCATTATCGATAGGCTATTTTCGCCACCGAATGAAGCTCTCCTCGTATTGAAAGATTTGCAGCCCAACAGGCCTGGCAAAGTGACTTACTTGACAAATCACAAAAAAACTGGGCTGTGGCCGTGGACCCAGCTGCGGCCATGGACCCAGTTGTCAGCCTCTCCATGTATAGTACTCTTCCGATGGAAGTCGGTCGTTGACCACATTGACCACGCCACGCCGAGAGCACCAAGGCGGTGGACGACGGCGAGGCCTAGGAAGGGGATGACGCGGCCCCAGGGAAGACGCGGCAGTGGATGCCCACGCGGAGAGGAGTACGAGGGTTCACTGGTTCGGTTGCGGCGTGAGGCTGCCGTCGCCGCAGAATAACATGGGATGTGGGTGAGTAGAGGGATGCCCTGGGCCAGCGTTGGGAGTAGTAGGGGCGGTGAGGCCTCCGCGGCATCACAGCTAGCCACGAGAGGCAGGAGGACGCGACACGACCGGCATTGCTTTGGGCGGCTAGAGCAAGAAGACCAGAGGTTGAAGAAGCACTATGGCCGTTGGATGGACATTGTACGGTCACTGGAGCTAGAATCGTTCATATTGACTAAGTTGACAAAGCCCTCCATCCCCGTCAACTTAGTAGGACCACAAGTCAGCCACCCACTATGGTGGGTCCCAGCTAGCAGGGGGTATTCATTTTTTTGTGCCTAATAAGGAGGCACTTCCTTGCGTACAAAGATATAGCTGGTGGGTCCAACCTGTCAGCGGGGGGAACGTTTTTTTTCGCGAAATACAGAAGCCCTTCCCACGTACAGTCCACGTATAGTGCGTAATAAGGAGGAAATTTCCTTGCGTGCGACCGTGGACCTCGTGGGTCCCAGCCGTCAAGCTCTCGACGTACAGACCTCTTCCGATGACTCTCGTATGTTGACCACGCCGCGCTGAGCGCACCGAGGCGATGGACGACGGCGAGGCCCCAGACTAGAATGACCTAGAGATGGGGAAGACGCGGCAGTGGAGTCGCAGACGGAGAGGAGTGGGGAACTTGACTGGTTCGGGTGCGGGGTGGGCCTTGATACGTCTCCAATGTATCTACTTTTCCAAACACTTTTGCCCTTGTTTTGGACTCTAATTTGCATGATTTGAATGAAACTAACCCGGACTGATGCTATTTTCAGCAGAACTGCCATAATGTTATTTATTGTGCAGAAAACAAAAGTTCTCGGAATGACCTGAAAATCCACGGAGATAACTTTTGGAAAATATAAAAAATACTGGCGAAAGAATCAAGGCCAGGGGGCCCACACCCTATCAAGGAGGGTGGGGGCGCGCCCCCTGTCTCGTGGGCCCCCCTGATGCTCCACCGACCTCAACTCCAACTCTATATATTCCGTTTCGCGGAGAAAAAAATCAGAAAGAAAGTTTCATCGCATTTTACGATATGGAGCCGCCGCCAAGCCCTAATCTCTATCGGGAAGGCTGATCTGGAGTCCGTTCGGGGCTCCGGAGAGGGGGATTTGTCGCTGTCGTCATCATCAACCATCCTCCATCACCAATTTCATGATGCTCACCACCGTGCGTGAGTAATTCCATCGTAGGCTTGCTGGACAGTGATAGGTTGGATGAGATTTACCATGTAATCAAGTTAGTTTTGTTAGGGTTTGATCCCTAGTATCCACTATGTTCTGAGATTGATGTTGCTATGACTTTGCTATGCGTAATGCTTGTCACTAGGGCCCGAGTGCCATGATTTCAGATCTGAACCTATTATGTTTTCATGAATATATGTGAGTTTTTGATCCTATCTTGCAAGTCTATAGTCACCTATTATGTGTTATGATCCGACAACCCCGAAGTGACAATAATCGGGATACTTCTCGGTGATGACCGTAGTTTGAGGAGTTCATGTATTCACTATGTGTTAATGCTTTGGTCCGGTACTCTATTAAAAGGAGGCCTTAATATCCCTTAGTTTCCACTAGGACCCCGCTGCCACGGGAGGGTAGGACAAAAGATGTCATGCAAGTTCTTTTCCATAAGCACGTATGACTATATTCGGAATACATGCCTACATTACATTGATGAACTGGAGCTAGTTCCGTGTCACCCCATGTTATAGCTATTACATGAGGAATCGCATCCAACATAATTATCCATCACTGATCCAATGCCTACGAGCTTTTCACATATTGTGCTTCGCTTATTTACTTTTCCGTTACTGTTGTTACAATCACTACAAAACTGCTATCTTTACTTTTGCCACTGTTACCATTACTATGATACTACTTTGCTACTAAATACTTTGTTGCAGATACTAAGTTATCCAGGTGTGGTTGAATTGACAACTCAACTGCTAATACTTAAGAATATTCTTTGGCTCCCCTTGTGTCGACTCAATAAATTTGGGTTGAATACTCTACCCTTGAAAGCTGTTGCGATCCCCTATACTTGTGGGTTATCAAGACTAATTTCTGGCACCGTTGCCGGGGAGCATAGCTCTATTATTTGAGTCACTTGGGATGTATATCTGCTGATCAGTATGAAGAACTTGAAAGACGCAAGAACTAAGAACTGCCATCTAGCTCTACACTAGATTCTCCTTATGTTTTGAGTAAGCTTGCGACACCTAAACCTGCTACTGCTATGAATTCTGATATGTCGCATGTTATTGATGATGCCACTTCTGCTATGCATGATACTTCTGATGAAACTACTTCTATGCTTGATACTACTGTGCCATTAGGTGAATATCTTGATGAACAACTTGCTAGGGTTAGAGAGAATGAAATTATTGAAGATGAAATTATTGATAATAGTGATGATGAAGGTTCTCCCCCTAATTATGAATTGCCTGTTGTTCCTGAGGGTTATGTTATGGATGAAGAAGCTGCTAGAGCTATTTTTGCTTGCAATGATAGATATGATCTTAAGAAGTTATTAGCTAAATGGAAGCAGCAGTCTCTTAATGCTAGAATGAAACCTGACCCCACTTTTGTTTCTTCACCTATCTGTGTTACTGATAAGGATTATGAATTCTCTATTCATCCTGAGATAATAACTTTGGTTGAATCTGATTCTTTTTATGGCTATGAATCTGAAACTGTTGTGGCACATCTTACCAAGTTAAATGATATAGCAACCCTGTTTACTAATGATGAGAAGTCTCGCTATTATTATATCGTTAAGATATTTCCGTTCTCATTAAAGGGTGATGCTAAAACTTGGTTTAATTCTCTTGATCCTGGTTGTGTGCGTAGTCCCCATGATATGATTTATTACTTCTCTGCTAAATATTTCCCTGCTCATTAGAAACAAGCTGCCTTGCGGGAAATATATAATTTTGTGCAAATCGAATAAGAGAGTCTCCCACAAGCTTGGGGGAGGCTTCTCCGATTACTTAATGCTTTGCCTGATCATCCTCTTAAGAAAAATGAAATACTTGATATCTTTTATAATGGACCAACCGATGCTTCCAAGGACTACCTGGATAGTTGTGCTGGTTGTGTTTTCAGGAAAAGGAGAGTCGACCAAGCTGAATTACTATTGAATAATATGTTGACTAATGAAAATAATTTGACTCTTCCTGAGCCAATTCCTGAGGCAATTCCTGAGCCAATTGAGCCAACTCCTGAGCCTATTCCTAAACCAACTCCAAAGAAGAGGGGTGTTCTATTTCTCAGTCCTGAAGATATGCAAGAGGCAAAGAAATCAATGAAAGAAAAAGGTATTAAAGCTGAAGATGTTTAGAATTCACCTCCTATTGAAGAAATACATGGTCTTAATATACCGCCTGTTGAAGAAACACATTGTCTTGTTAACCCGACACAGGTAGTAAAGGTAAATTCTCTCTATAGATATGATAAAGTTGAAATCCCATCTACTAAATTTCATAGCCCATGCGTAGATGAATTTGATGACTTTATGGCTAGACAAGAAAGTTTTAATGCTTATGTTGGTAGAGAATTAAAGAATAATGCTTTTGAGATAGGACGCTTGAGTGATTATATGGCTAGAGTTAAAGGTGAACTCAAACTCATTAGCAAATATGCTTCTATGGTTACCACTCAAGCGGAGCAAGTACTTAAAGATCAAAGTGATTTGCTTGATGAATTAAATAATAAACATGATTTTGCTGTTAGAGTGGCTACTAGAACTAGTAGAATGACTCAGGAACCTTTGTATCTTGAAGGCCACCCTAAGAGAATTGAGCAAGATTCTCAGAGAAATTATTTAGAAGCACCAAGTTTTTCTAAAAAGAAGAAAAAGAAAAATGATAGGACTTTGCATGCTTCTAGTGAACCTGTTATAGACACACCTGAGAATCCCAATAATATTTCTGTTTCTGATGCTAAAACACAATCAGGTGATGAACATGAACCTGGTGATAATGCTAAAGATAATGTTCATGTTGATGCTCAACCTAGCAATAACAATGATGTAGAGGTTGAACCTGTTGTTGATCTTGATAACCCACAATCAAAGAATCAACATTATGATAAAAGAGACTTTGTTGCTAGGAAGGACGGTAAAGAAAGAGAACCATGGGTTCAGAAACCCATGCCCTTTCCTCCTAAACCATCCAAGACAAAGGATGATGAGGATTTTTTTGAGTGCTTTGCTGAAATGATTAGACCTATTTTCTTACGTATGCGCTTAACAGATAAGCTTAAATTAAATCCTTATGCTAAATATATGAAGGATATCATTAAAATAAAAGAAAGATACCGGAAGCTGAAATTTCCACCATGCTTGCTAATTATACTTTTAAAGGTGGAATACCAAAGAAACTTGGAGATCCAGGGGTACCAACTATACCATGCTCCATTAAAAGAAATTATGTTAAAACTGCTTTATGTGATCTTGGAGCCGGTGTTAGTGTTATGCCTCTCTCTTTCTATCGTAGACTTGAATTGAATAAGTTGACACCTACTGAAATATCCTTGCAAATGGCCGATAAATCAACTGCCATACATGTCGGTATTTGTGAGGATGTGCATGTTGTGGTTGCAAATGTCACTATCCTAACGGACTTTGTTATTCTTGATATTCCTGAGGATGATAGTATGTCGATTATCCTTGGTAGACCCTTTTTGAATACTGCAGGGGCTGTTATTGATTGCAACAAAGGCAATGTCACTTTTCATGTTAATGGTAATGAGCATACGGTACACTTTCCGAGGAAACAACCTCAAGTTCATAGCATCAATTCTATTGGAAAAATTCCAACTATCATTATTGGAGGTTTTGAATTTCCTCTTCCTACTATCAAGAAAAAGTATGATATTATTATTGTTGGGGATGTGCATATCCCCGTTGAGGTAACCTAGTGTTATTCAAAATTTCTCCGGTTCCATGTTATTCGGAATGAGTTTGTTAACAAGACTTGATCAACCTTGTTAGTGGATTCATTTTGATGATCATGAGATGGATGAAACTAGAAAGCAAAACCTTCTGTACCCTCTTTTTCACTTTCTGTTATTTAGAATAAATAAAGCAAAAATAGTATTATCTATCTGTTTTATGAATTATCCGTGCAATTAAAAATATCCCAAAAATAAAAGTGCTCCAAATGCCCTGCAAATTTAGTATGTTTTTATGAAATATTTGAGGATTTTAGGCACTGAGAACACTGCAGGGGGGCAAGCACCTGGCCACAAGGGTGGAGGGCGCGCCCACACCCCCTGGGCGCCCCCCTGTCTCGTGGGACCACGGTTACCCCCCTCCACTTATTCCTGCACCCACACACTCCATCTTCCTCCCAAAAAATCCCCATCCAGCTCAAGCACGAGTTCTAGCTCATTTTAATGCGATTTTTGATCTCCTTGCTCAAAGCTCCATTCACAAAACTGCTTTGGGAGATTGTTGCTTGGTGGGTGACTCCTCCATTGGTCCAATTAGTTTTTGTTCTAGTGTTTTGTTCATTGCAAAATTTTGCTGCATAGGTGACCCTGTTCTTGAGCTTGCATGTCAAATTTATGAGGTCCCAAGTAATTCTAATGCATGATATAGGCTCTAGGCACTTGTGGGAGTAGTTGCTATCAATCTTGTTTAGTTTTATTCACTTTTATTTTGAAGTTACTAAAAAAAATCAGAAATTTTTCAGAAAAAGAAATATGTCCAGGAGAATGTACCAAGGTGGTTCCTCAACTAAGAGAGGACCTAGGTGTGCTATGCGTGAGCAAGATGATGAACCACCAAGGGAAGCTGAAGTGCGGGCTTGCGAGTGGCCATCAGAAGAGTTTATGGTCTATGCAGGCATTAAGGATGAATTTGACGCATATGTGCGCAATGCGAATCTTGAGGACTTCATACAAGATAAGTGTCCTCAGTACTACCAATTGACTGATTCATTCATGAGAAGGTTTAAATTTTCATCTTCACGTAATTCTCAGAATGTCCTATTTGATATTTATGATGAATCTTATACCATGGACCTAGAAGATTTTACTACTGTTTTCAAACTCCCGCAGTGGGGCAATGTTCATGAACCCCACAGATCTGAATATAAAGATTTTCTAGCTAGTATCACTGTGGGAGAATCTAGGGATATAGCACAAGCTACCATAGGGAGCATTCACTTTCCTGCTATACATTATTTTGCTCTCTTCATTGGTAGATGCATTAACGGTAAAGATGAAGCATGTCACTGCTCTTTGTGTCCTCAAGAGTGTTGTGTTAGGTAATAAAGATTACAACTTGGGGGCAATAGTTGCACGTAGGTTGCATAATAATGGTATATCTGGAGATTTATTTGGAGGGGTTTATGTGACTCGTGTTTCTAATCATCTTGGTATATCTCCACGAGAGGGTGATATTGAGTTGCTTGCCGCTTATTTAGATTTTGACGCTATGGTTAGGCACCGTTTTCTTGTGAGGAATGAACAATTCCTCCAGTATCGACTAATCTTTGACAGGCGTCGCGCTGTCCATGTTACTCTCCCTGCTCCTTCCCTTTTTTGATTACCAGGCAAAACAAAGATATGTTGTTACCAGGGAGGAGGCAGCCGAACACGAGGGGAGAGCAGAGGCAGCTCGTCAACATGCCGCAGCTCGGGATGCATTGGCTGATGCATCTCAGTACGACCCTAGTTATAACTTCGAATATCAGCCATGCTATCCTTGGCATTAGACCAACTTAGGCCAAAATCCTAAGCTTGGGGGAGTACATATTTCTCACCGACCTTACATTCATGTTCACACACTATTCTAGTTGTCGGTGTTCATACTCTTTCATTGTATTATTCATGCTAGCTTAATTTCTTTGTCTAGCTTTCTTCTTCTGTGTTTGATAAACCTTAAGAAAAAACAAAAAAATAGTTAGTTTAATTTCCATGCGCGTAGTAGTAACTAAAATGAAAACCCAAAAATATTTCTCGTTCTTCTTATGCTTGTTGGGAGCTTTCCCGTCTAAATAGTTTTATTTTCTTTCCTTTCCTTTGGGGGTCAAGAGTAGAAGACCATATTGAAAATGTTTAGTGGCTCTCATATGCATGATTGTTGATTTAACCTAGAGCCCATATTACCTTGTTTTCTCTCTTGAATTAAATGCTTGCAGATTCCAGCTTAGTCCAATGCACGTGCACTATTATTATTATACACACCGTTCGGTCGTGCAAGTGAAAGGCAATAATGATGATATATGATGGACTGATTGAGATGAGAAAAGCTGGTATGAATTCGATCTCTCTTGTTTTTGTAAATATGATGATCGTTCCTGATTCAGCCTATTATGAAGTAAACATATTCGCAATGACATTTAGAGATTATAGTTGCTTATGCCATGCATAATTAGCTATGAGCTATAATGGTTTACCTTGCGTGCCAACATGCTATTAAAATGATTATGATGAGGTATGATGGGATGGTATCCTCCTTTGAATGAATTGAGTGACTCACTGGGCACATGTTCACACATGTAGTTGAAACAAATCAACATAGCCGTCGCGATATTTATGTTCATGGTGGATTATATCCTACTCATGCTTGTACTTGGTGTAAATTAATTTTAATGCATGTTCATGACTGTTGTCGCTCTCTCAGTTGGTCGCTTCCCAGTCTTTTGCTAGCCTTCACCTGTACTAAGCAGGAATACTTCTTGTGCATCCAAACTCCATAAACCCCAAAGTTATTCCATATGAGTCCACCATACCTTCCAATATGCGGTATCTACCTGCCGTTCCAAGTAAATTTGTATGTGACAAACTCCAAACCTTCAAATGAAATTCTGTTTTGTATGCTCGAGCAGCTCATGTTTCAACTAGGGCTGTCTATATCTTCCATGCTAGGTGGGTTATTCTCAGGAGGAGTGGACTCCGCTCCTCATTCACGAGAAAATGGCTGGTAACCGGGATGCCCAGTCCCATGATCAAAATGATCAAAGCAAATAAAAATAATTAAACAAAACTCCCCCAGGGTTGTTGCTAGTTGGAGGCACTCGTTGTTTCGAGCAAGCCATGGATTGATGCTTCTTGGTGGTGGGGGAGTATAAACTTTTACCATTCTTTTTGGGAACCGCCTATAATGTATGTAGCATGGAAGATATCGCCATCTTATAGTTGTTGCATTGAAAGTGAAAGTATGCTGCTCAAAATGCTATTCATCTCTATTTTAAAATTGAGCTCTGGCACCTCTACAAATCCCTGCTTCCCTCTGCGAAGGGCCTATCTATTTACTTTTATGTTGAGTCATCACCTTCTTATTAAAAAGCACTACTGAGAGCACACCTTGTCATTTGCATGTATTACTATTAGTTTATATTGGGTATGACTTGACTGGATCTCTTTTACCATGAATTACAATGTTTAGTCAGTCCTTGATCTTTAAAGGTGCTCTGCATTTATGTTTTGCGCTCTCAGAAAGGGCTAGCGAGATACCATCTTGTTATATCATATTATGATTGTTTTGAGAAAGTGTTGTCATCCGAGTTTTATTATGATTGCTGGCTAGCTGATTATGCTATTGGCATGAGTAAATATGAGACTTAAGTGTTATTGTGAATATGGTTAGTTCATAATCTTTGCTGAAAACTTGAATGATGGCTTTACATATGTACAACAACAAGAGCAAATAGAGTTTGTAAAAGTTTCTCTTTATCACTTTCAGTTTATCAACTGAATTGCCTGAGGACAAACAAAGGTTTAAGCTTGGGGGAGTTGATACGTCTCCAACGTATCTACTTTTCCAAACACTTTTGCCCTTGTTTTGGACTCTAATTTGCATGATTTGAATGAAACTAACTCGGACTGACGTTGTTTTCAGCAGAACTGCCATGGTGTTATTTACTGTGCAGAAAACAAAAGTTCTCGGATTTACCTGAAAATCCACGGACATAACTTTTGGAAAATATAAAAAATACTGGCGAAAGAATCAAGGCCAGGGGACCCACACCCTATCAAGGAGGGTGGGGGCGCGCCCCCTGTCTCGTGGGCCCCCCTGATGCTCCACCGACCTCAACTCCAACTCTATATATTACGTTTCACGGAGAAAAAAATCAGAGAGAAAGTTCAATCGCGTTTTACGATACGGATCTGCCGCCAAGCCCTAATCTCTCTCGGGAAGGCTGATCTGGAGTCCGTTCGGGGCTCCGGAGAGGGGGATTCATCGCTGTTGTCATCATCAACCATCCTCCATCACCCATTTCATGATGCTCACCACAGTGTGTGAGTAATTCCATCGTAGGCTTGCCGGACGGTGATGGGTTGGATGAGATTTACCATGTAATCAAGTTAGTTTTGTTAGGGTTTGATCCCTATTATCCAATATGTTCTGAGATTGATGTTGCTATGACTTTGCTATGCTTAATGCTTGTCACTAGGGCCCGAGTGCCATGATTTCAGATCTGAACCTATTATGTTTTCATGAATATATGTGAGTTCTTGATCCTATCTTGAAGTCTATAGTCACCTATTATGTGTTATGATCCGACAACCCCCAAGTGACAATAATCGGGATATTTCTTGGTGATGACCGTAGTTTAAGGAGTTCATGTATTCACTATGTGTTAATGCTTTGGTCTGGAACTCTATTAAAATGAGGCCTTAATATCCCTTACTTTCCACTAGGACCCCGCTGCCACGGGAGGGTAGGACAAAAGATATCATGCAAGTTCTTTTCCATAAGCGTGTATGACTATATTCGGAATACATGCCTACATTATATTGATGAACTGGAGCTAGTTCTGTGTCACCCTATGTTATAGCTATTACATGAGGAATCGCATCCGACATAATTATCCATCACTGATCCAATGCCTACGAGCTTTTCACATATTGTGCTTCGCTTATTTACTTTTCCGTTGCTACTGTTACAATCACTACAAAACCGTTATCTTTACTTTTGCCACTGTTACCATTACTATCATACTACTTTGCTACTAAATACATTGCTGCAAATACTAAGTTATCTAGGTGTGGCTGAATTGACAACTCAACTGCTAATACTTGAGAATATTCTTTGGCTCCCCTTGTGTCGAATCAATAAATTTGGGTTGAATACTCTACCCTTGAAAGCTCTTGCGATCCCCTATACTTGTGGGTTATCAGGCCTACACTCGGCAGGGAATAACAGGAGGTGCGGAGTAGAGGGATGGCCTGGCCGTCGGTGGGGTAGCGTTTCGCTGAGGAGCACAAAACAACGTCGTTGGACGCCGAAGGCTGGAGAAGGCGGTCCCGGCAGCGCTGGGGGAAGAAGACGAGAGATTGAAGAAGAATGCCGGCCGTTGGATGTAAATCCAATGCCTTCTTAGGCTTTGACCTACTGGCCCACATGTCAGCCAGTCCATTTGTTTTTTTAGTCCATTTGGTGGGCTGGGTGAAACAATGATGTAGCATCTATGCAGCCTATTTAAATCTCATTTGCATTTTTCTCGAAATCCGCGGACTTGCTCGGCTAGGTGAAAATATCATGTTGGGCTAGACGGAGAAATGTTATAAAAACATAAACACATGATTGCACGTCTATTACTGCACTGGTCAGTAAAATCTTTGCAAGCTTATGTACACAATCACTAGGAGTTTAACTTGCCAAGTTATATAACAACTATTATTATTATTTTGTAAGAACTTTCAACTTACGAAATAAAATATCATTTAAATTTGATAAGTTAATAGTACGTGGGGTATTATTATTTTTTAGGCTAGACGTGGGACAGTTGAGTTGGTTCTAGGGAAAAGTACTGGGAGAAAACTCAGTTTACATCGAAAAAGAAAGGGATAATTAGATTTATGCCCCTAGTTGTGTCCCCCTCGTCTGTTTTACCCCTAATTCCCAAAAGTCACCGGTTCTGTCCAAGTCACTTTGCTCCTCTTATGCTTTTGCCCTTTGACCGTTTGACCGTCAGTTTGAAAACTTCATAACTGTAACGCCCTCGATGCGGCTATATCTCCCACGTGTCGAAGCACGACTTAGAGGCATAACCGCATTGAAAGCAATGTCGCAAGTGAGGTAATCTTCACACAACCCATGTAATACATAAGGGAAAGAGATACATAGTTGGCTTACAATCGCCACTTCACACAATTACATGAATAAAGCATTACATCATCCAGATACTATCAAGGTCCGACTACGGAACCAAAATAAAAGAAGAACCCCAAATGCGAAAAAGGTCCCCAATCGACCCCAACTGGGCTCCACTCTTGATCAACTAGAACGAAACAACACAAAGGGCAAGATCTTCATCGAGCTCCTCCTTGAGCTTGGTTCGCCACACCTTTCGGTAACATAGGCACCGCAAACTGGTTTTGAAGTATCCGTGAGTCACGAGGACTCAACAATCTCAAAACCCACGAGATCAAGACTATTTAAGCTTATAGGAAGGATGGAGTAATGAGGTGGAGCTGCAGCAGTTTACTAGCATATATGGTGGCTACAATCGCAAAAGAGAGCGAGAAGAGAAGCAAGGCACGGTCGTGAAGCTAGTAGCGATCAGAAGTGATCCTGAAACTACTTACGCCAAACATAACTCCAACACCGTGTTCACTTCCTGACTCCACCGAGAAGAGACCATCACGTTACACACGCCGTTGATGTATTTTAATAAGGTCAACTTCGGTTTTCTACAACCGACATTAACAAATTCCCATCGCCACATAACCGCAGCATGGCTCTCGAAAGTTTATACCTGCAGGGTGTCCCAACTTAGCCCATGACAAGCTCTCGCGTCACCGAAGAATAGACCTTCACCCGAGACACTCCGATCGACTCGGTATCCCGTACATCAAGACATTTCGACAATGGTAAAACAAGACCAGCAAAGCCGCCGAATGTGCCGACAAATCGATAGGAGCTGCACATATCTCGTTCTCGTGGCACACCGGATTGTCCAAACTTCGGTAGGCCAGCCAGAGTTGCCCTCGTGACCACCGCGGCCGACAAAGTTGGACCAACACTCACGACGAGCACCGGCCAGGGGGGTAATAAAGATGACCCTTGAGTCTGCAGAACCCAAGGGAAAAAGGCTTAGGTAGGCAAATGGTAAAACCAAGGTTGGGCCTTCTTTGGAGGAGTTTTATTCAAAGAGAACTGTCAGGGGGGTCCCATAAATCACCCGACCGCGTTAGGAACGCAAAATCCGGGAACATAACACCGGTATGACGGAAACTAGGGCGGCAAGAGTGGAACAAAACACCAGGCATAAGGCCGAGCCTTCCACCCTTTAACAAATATATAGATGCATTAATTAAATAAGATATATTGTGATATCCCCACAAGTAAACATGTTCCAATCAAGGAACAACATCTTCATGTTCCAACAAGGAACAAACTTCAATCTTCACCTGCAACTAACAACGCTATGACGGGCTGAGCAAAGCGGTAACATAGCCAATCAAAGGTTTGTTAGGACATGGTGGGTTAGAGGTTTGACATGGCAATTTGGGAGGCTGACAAGCAAATGGTAGGCATCGTAGCATTGGCATAGCAAAAGAGCGAGCAAACTAGCATAGCAAAGATAGTAGTGATTTCGAGGGTATGATCATCTTGCCTGAAATCCCGCAAGGAAGAAGAACGATTCCATGAAGAAGACAAATGGACGAAGTCGAACAGATCCTCACAACTCTGGAACGAAACCGAAGCTAACGAGAGAAGCAAACCGGAAAGAAGCAAGCAACTTGGTAAACAACCATCACATAATCATGGCATGATGCACAACCAAGTATGATGCATGACCGGTTTAAATAGCATGGCATGGCAATATGCACAAACAAAACTACAAGTTAAATGGAGCCCAATATGCAACGAGTTGCATATTGATGAAACACCACATCAATTATTTAGTTCTCTCTTGGTTATGCTACCCAACAATATTAACTGTTGTTAAACATGGCAAGAGGTGAAGCATAATATAAACTATACCATCTAAACAATTTAAATGGGGCCGGATATAAAAACAACAAGTCCGGTAAATCCCCATATGCATTTAGCAATTTAATGCAACAACAAGTTTAAGCATTTAAATGTTGTTATCATGATGCAGATGACATATTCAAGTTTTATGCAATTTTTATGAAAATGTTGACAAGAGCATGTTATGAAGCATTTATCACCGTGGTGGAAGAAAGGGGTGCCACGGCAACGAATCCAAAAATGATGCCACGGCAACATATCGGTTCTGGTAGCTCACGGAGATACCGGTGCAAAAGGAAGTGAGCGTGAGCGAGTCATGCAAGATGGTGGGGTGCTCCCGGTTACCGGGTTCCCACGGGTCATCGGCATGGCGAATGAGGAGGAACGTGCATGAAGCAAACGGGCACGGTGCAAACATAGGGTGCATCTCATACAACACACAACATTCGTTCACGAGCGTCGTCTCGGTGGTTATACCTTCGAAGCGAGATTTTCGGAGCAGGTCGAGTTTCGTAGAGGGAAGTAGACGTTCACGGGCCGTAGTGGAGGTAGTCATTCTCGCGACGGTAGTGGAACACGTTTTCGTAGATGTTCAGGTCGACGGTAGTGGAAGTAGTTGTTCTCGCGACGGTAGTGGAAGTGGTTGTACACGGCAACGGTAGTGGTACATCTCGTAGACGTTCGGGTAGAGGTACTTGATGACTCCAACGTCTTCGGGGCGACGGTAGTTGTACACGGTCCAGGAGACGTCGATCGTTCGGGGTCCGACTTGCGAGTCTTGCCGACATGAGTGGAACTTGGCGGAAATCTCGAAGATGGCCTTGGTGTTCCTGGTACTTGGCGTCTTGTACTGGCTGAACCAAAACGAAGAAAGACAAAAGGGCCTCTGGAGGACAGCAGCAAGGCAACTCATGCCCGACAATGAAACAACAACATCGGCCACGATGTGGTGGTGGAGGAGAACACCAAGAGGCAGGGCGTCGGCGAGGGAGATGGGACGCACACAGCAGAGGCCAGCGGCGGCGCACGTCCATGGCACACATGAGGACGAGCAGGACGTCGAGGAGGACAGCAGAGGCGACGGGGATCGGGCGAGGACGAGGACGAGACGCGGACATGGGCGGCGGGAGCCCATCTCCGACGATGGCGGCGGTGCTGGAGCGTGAACGAACGCCGGGGGAGGCAGAGAAGCTCGCGTCCCTGGCGGCAGGGAACTTGGCGCGGCGACGGCGAGACGGGGCGGCGTCGGGCACGCAGGGCGAGGAGAAGCAGGCGTCAAGGCAGGGCGACGGGAGCCGGCGGGGACGCGGGGTCGCACGCTCGATCGCGTGCAGTGGAGGCCGGCGACGCGGGACACAAGGGCGCCATGGTGGGCTCGCGGTGGAGGCAGGGAAGGAGAAGCAGGGCACGGCGAGCTGCGGCCGGCCGGCGAGGAGGTGGAGGCGCGAGGCGGCGGGGTCGCGCTCGAGGTGGGTCGGGAGGAGCGGGGCTCTGCTCCTCTCTGGCAGCGCGAGGGGAACGAGACGAGGGGGTCGAGCGAGAGATGGTGTGGCGATGAGGAGGAGATGGGATCGAGAGAGAGGTCGGGCAGCGGTTCCCTGGCGGGCCATGCGAGGGGGAACGAGGGGAGAGATGAGGGTCGTGCTAGGGTTAGAAGGGATTGGTGGGGGCGGCTGGGCCTCAGGAGGGTTGGTGGGCCTAGGGGGCCGGCTGGGCTATCTCTCTCTCCTTATCTTTTCCTTATTTCTTCAACCAGAATTTAGGAGAAAAGAAAGAGGTGCTAGAGGTGGAATATTTCAGAAAAGAAAATATCCCTGGAGTTTTGAGAATATGCACAATTTGAATAAATTGGTTTGGCAATTTTTAGAGGAAGAAAAATATTTCAAGTTTGAATTGAATTCAAACTTGAGCAATTTTTGAACCCAACCAAATCAAATTTATATGAGCCGAAAAATGACAGAGAGGGTGTAGGCAATGAGCAGGATTTATAGGAAAAGGGGCCTATGGAAAATGATGAAAGAAATTATGGGCAAGGTTGGAGACCAAGAATTGAGGTAACACGGCATGGGATATTTTGCAAGTGGGTTATGGTTAATTCCAAATAATTGGAATATTTACTATAGCTCTCTAAATATCGAGAGGATATGTTTTAAAGAGAATCACCATGTGAATTCCCTCGATTTAAATGGATCAAAGATCCATGCCATTTATTTAGTTGAGTTGCAAAAGATTAATGACATGATGGCATGATGACATGATGCAATGCAAAAATAAAAGAGCAAGCATAAATGAAACACACGGCGAAAACCCAGAATATACGGAAGTCTTCTGGATCGTCGATCTCGGGGCGTTACAACACTCCACCACTACAAGAGGATCTCGTCCCGAGATCTAGGATGGCACCGGAGAGAAACGGAAGAGAAAGAGAAGAGGTAAAACTAAGTTGCTTCTTCGACCAATGAGTGAAACCACGAACCTTGGGAGGTTGAGCAATTTAAAAGAAAGACTACAACGGAGATGAACGAGATTGCAAACAATCCGTTAGAAAAGAGGAACAAGGAACATTACGAGGACTTGAAGGTTGCAAAGCTATGAATGACGAGTACAATGGACAAGAAGGAATTGAAATCACTCTGGTTGAAACGAGATAAACAAGGAACAAGGACGATCAAATCCGGACAACACTCCAGTTGAAAAGAGATGCAAGACTTGATAAGATGAAAAGAACTTGAAGAGAGGACACGACACTCCGGTTAAATGGATAAGCAAGGAAGAACATGATCTTCAATTCGAGATGATGAGTGAAGAGAGAACCATCACCATGCCTCCAGAAGAAAGAATAGAAGATAGATTATTGGAATAACAGAATGGAGAAGAAAATGCCCTCTTATGCCACAACAGAGCTTGAGGAGGCATCCTTAAGAGACGGGTCGAGCGAAATTGTTGGAAAACCAACAACGAAGGAATAAGCTTGTAGTGGGCTTATGGAAACATCTCAACATTATGAGGTGACAACCGGCCACTAACGGAAACAATTGCTTGCTTGAGATTAACGAAGAGATGAAAACTTGTTCCATCAAGATGGAAAAGAGATAACTTGGGTCATTAATAAGCACCAAAATAGCAACATTCCTTAGGGAAGGCTTTAGGTGAAATCTTTACCAAGATAACTCCAACGAAAAGATTGATGGATTTAAAATACCTCATTCTTGACAACATGTGAATCACGAAATATGAATGGAAATTATCAAGAATGACATATCACCATCTCAAAAGATAAGGTAGAAAGAATTGCACTTCGAAATGCAAGATGAAGAATGCTTGAACTCCTCAAAACAAAACATGTGTTGAGCACCATGTTTATTTTGAAGTATGGCTTGACGGATCTTAACTTCGAGAGAAATCTTGATGAACAATTGAAGAATGAAAAGAATCCTTGACGAAGTACCATGTAGAGCCTCCATGAAGAACTCCGGTAAACAAAAGGGTGATAGAAAGAAAGAGAAGTTGAAAACACAAGGTGAAGCCTTGCAATGATTTAGATGGATCTTTGTGATGATGAGAGCTTGGAACTCCGGGAAAAGAGAAGATGAAACAACTGAAACCGAGAATTTATTCATCATGAACAAACTCCGAAAGAAGGAATTAATCACTTGGATGAAACAAGAACAAGAATTATGTTATGCGTATCCTTCACCAATTTAAATTGATGACAAGCAACGGATTTGGCATACTACTTATTCTCGTAGAAAGGATTAAAAGAGATATATCAAAACTTGAGAAGGTCTTCAATGAACCACCGGTAGGATTGGAACAACAAATGAATTGTTATGATGAACAAGGAAGAGAGATCTTGAAAGACCCACCGTAAGAATTGAAATTGAACGTAGCAAATGCACAAATCACCGGGAAGAATTGCAAAATGAATGAAGATACTTGAGGGTATTTAGATACAAATGAACGAATAGATCACGAGCTGATTAGAGAATACTTGAATGATGCACCGGTATGATTTGGAGAACGAGAGCTGAAAGCTTGAATGAATAATACTGAGATGATGGGCTTCAAAGAATGAAACCGAAAAGACTCCTAAAATGCTCGGATGGTGAAAAGATTCTCACAATCGAAAACAATTATGAGAGGATGGCAACAAGCTAGCACTATGAATCTTGAAGAGAATAGAGCAAGATTAAAGAGAAACTCTTCTTCGGTCTTCAAATGATGAGAATGACAACGAGAAACACCACCAAGAATTATTGAGGCACACCGAAGAATCAAAAGCGAAGAGGTTGAGCCAACTATGAAAAGAATTTGAAAGATCTTGGAGATAAGCATTTGACCGATGATAACTCATTCTTACGCCAAACTTGGAGAAGACTTTAGGATAGCTCGGGAAAATAGAAGAGTCGTAAGATCCTCGAAAAGACACGTGGGTTAGGGCCCACTCAAAAGAACACCGCTGAAAAGATTTAAAAGAGATGTTGCACCGTTGAATTAAATGACTTGAATGAGATACCAATCTCGAAAGAGCTTGAACGAATGCAGAGTGGAAACACGAATCTTCGAGATATCTTGAGCACTCCGGAATAACAAATAGCGAGAAGTAGAATGATAATGAGGTGCACCGGTATGAGAAGACATTGAAATGAGGAAAAAGGTATGATCAATAAAACTTGACTTGAATCCACCGGAGAAGAGAAAAGAATGATGAATGACGAACTAGTAGAACATCTTCTTGAGAACCACCGGGTAAGAACATTGACGGAAAAGAATGGAGAAACTTCACAAAAATAAAAGGATACTTGGTAAAGAAATCTTAGTCCTTGAGGAAAAAGGGTGGGTGGGCGGGAAAAAACAAAGACAACTTGGAGACGGATGAAACAAACACTGTTGAGAAGAAATGATAATTGGTCTTGCTGATGCTGAAAATGATCGGATCCACTTGAAGAGAAACACGCCGGTTGAAAAGGATTGACATGACAATCTCGATTGTCGAGAAGGATTGGTATTCACATCGGAGTATGAGAACACCATTTCGTAAAGGTATGGAATTAACACTTGATATTGAAGCAACTCAATACCACAACTCAAAACAAAACAAAGGACTGGCTTGCGAATAGCCGGAACAAACATATGATAGAGATTTCGTCCAAGTTTTTGTGGTGGGGCCTACACGGCTCGATCAGACAGCACCATCATGTACAAAGCAAAGGCACATGACATACGAAGCGCCCCCGAGTCGGCATAGCCAAGGACTCTTTAAGACACAACGAGACCATCAGAAACCAACTGTGGATAGGCGGACCACTAGACGTCGAACCCCAATTTCATATCATACATCCGTCGGAAAGATATCCTAAGAGCTACTTGAATTCCCACCTATGAAACTCCCGAAATTTTCGGTTATGCAATCAGTGTTGGGGATACAGGAAGCATAATATCTCACCCAAAACTAGCAAATCCTACATCCATTTGTATCCATCCTTCAACACATAACCAAGAAACCTTCGAAATCGTTTACCTCAACCTTCAAAAGCATCCGTTATACGAGTCATGGCAATACTCCGTACTCACCTCAAGATCGGGTTATCGGGTTATCTCACCAACAAGCGCATAAAAGAGATTTTCGATGTCGGCGTATTAAACTCGGTATTCCGAATCTGCAACGATAAAATTATGACGACAACACCTCGTAGCTCAACTCCCGGGACACTTCCACTAAACCCCGACAGAGGCACCAAGACAATGTTCTCATCATAAAACCATCGAAACGATTCCAAGATACCCGCGTGATCCTAAAAAATTTAGTGAAATTTGAGGAGAGAAGAGTCAAAACTCTACGTCAGAGACCTCACCAGAGCGATTTAAGGGACCGAGGAGTAAAAAGAATTCTAACTCTCCGATATATATAATCCTAAATGACTCAAAACATTTTTCTAGACACAACTCGGCCGCTGAAAACGATCAAGCAGTGGGGCTCCTAAGGTCGGGGAAGGCTCTGATTACCAACTTGTAATGCCCTCGATGCGGCTATATCTCCCACGTGTCGAAGCACGACTTAGAGGCATACCCGCATTGAAAGCCATGTCGCAAGTGAGGTAATCTTTACACAACCCATGTAATACATAAGGGAAAGAGATACATAGTTGGCTTACAATCGCCACTTCACACAATTACATGAATAGAGCATTACATCATCCAGATACTATCAAGGTCCGACTACGGAACCAAAATAAAAGAAGAACCCCAAATGCGACAAAGGTCCCCGATCGACCCCAACTGGGCTCCACTACTGATCAACTAGAACGAAACAACACAAAGGGCAAGATCTTCATCGAGCTCCTCCTTGAGCTTGGTTGCGTCACCTGCTCGGTAACATAGGGACCTGCAAACTGGTTTTGGAAGTATCTGGTGAGTCACGAGGACTCAGCAATCTCAAAACCCGCGAGATCAAGACTATTTAAGCTTATAGGAAGGATGGAGCAATGAGGTGGAGCTGCAGCAAGCGACTAGCATATATGGTGGCTACAATCGCAAAAGAGAGCGAGAAGAGAAGCAAGGCACGGCCGTGAAGCTAGTAGCGATCAAGAAGTGATCCTGAAACTACTTACGTCAAACATAACTCCAACACCGTGTTCACTTCCCGGACTCCGCCGACAAGAGACCATCACGGTTACACACGCGGTTGATGTATTTTAATTAAGGTCAACTTCGGTTTTCTACAACCGACATTAACAAATTCCCATCTCGCCACATAACCGCGGCACGGCTCTCGAAAGTTTAAACCCGTAGGGGTGTCCCAACTTAGCCCATGACAAGCTCTCGCGATCAACGAAGAAATAGACCTTCACCCGAGACACTCCGATCGACTCGGTATCCCGCACATCAAGACATTTCGACAATGGTAAAACAAGACCAGCAAAGCCGCCCGAATGTGCCGACAAATCCGATAGGAGCTGCACATATCTCGTTCTCGTGGCACACCGGATTGTCCAAACTTCGGTAGGCCAGCCCAGAGTTGCCCCCGTGACCACCGGCGGTCGACAAAGTTGGACCAACACTCACGACGAGCATCGCCCGGGGTAATAAAGATGACCCTTGAGTCTGCAGAACCCAAGGAAAAAGGCTTAGGTAGGCAAATGGTAAAACCAAGGTTGGGCCTTTGGAGGAGTTTTATTCAAGCGAACCGTCGGGGGTCCCATAAATCACCCGACCGCGTTAGGAACGCAAAATCCGGGAACATAACACCGTATGACGGAAACTAGGCGGCAAGAGTGGAACAAAACACTGCATAAGGCCGAGCCTTCCACCCTTTACCAAATATATATATGCATTAATTAAATAAGATATATTGTGATATCCCCACAAGTAAACATGTTCCAATCAAGGAACAACATCTTCATGTTCCAACAAGGAACAAACTTCAATCTTCACCTGCAACTAACAACGCTATAAGAGGGGCTGAGCAAAGCGGTAACATAGCCAATCAATGGTTTGCTAGGACATGGTGGGTTAGAGGTTTGACATGGCAATTTGGGAGGCTGACAAGCAAATGGTAGGCATCGTAGCATTGGCATAGCAAAAGAGCGAGCAAACTAGCATAGCAAAGATAGTAGTGATTTCGAGGGTATGATCATCTTGCCTGAAATCCCGCAAGGAAGAAGAACGATTCCATGAAGAAGACAAATGGACGAAGTCGAACGGATCCTCACAACTCTGGAACGAAACCGAAGCTAACGAGAGAAGCAAACCGGAAAGAAGCAAGCAACATGGTAAACAACCATCACATAATCATGGCATGATGCACAACCAAGTATGATGCATGACCGGTTTAAATAGCATGGCATGGCAATATGCACAAACAAAACTACAAGTTAAATGGAGCCCAATATGCAACGAGTTGCATATTGACAAAACACCACATCAATTATTTAGTTCTCTCTCGGTTATGCTACCCAACAATATTAACTGTTGTTAAACATGGCAAGAGGTGAAGCATAATATAAACTATACCATCTAAACAATTTAAATGGGGTCGGATATAAAAACAACAAGTCCGGTAAATCCCCATATGCATTTAGCAATTTAATGCAACAACAAGTTTAAGCATTTAAATGTTGTTATCATGATGCAGATGACATATTCAAGTTTTATGCAATTTTTATGAAAATGTTGACAAGAGCATGTTATGAAGCATTTATCACCTTGGTGGAAGAAAGGGGTGCCACGACAACGAATCCGAAAATGATGCCACGGAAACATATCGGTTCCGGTAGCTCACGGAGATACCGGTGCAAAAGGAAGTGAGCGTGAGCGAGTCATGCAAGATGGTGGGGTGCTCCCGGTTACCGGGTTCCATGGGTCATTGGCATAGCGAACGAGGAGGAACGTGCATGAAGCAAACGGGCACAGTGCAAACATAGGGTGCATCTCATACAACACACAACATTCGTTCACGAGCGTCGTCTCGGTGGTTATACCTTCGAAGCGAGCATTTTCGGAGCAGGTCGAGTTTCGTAGAGGGAAGTAGACGTTCACGGGCCGTAGTGGAGGTAGTCGTTCTCGCGACGATAGTGGAACACGCCAGAGATGTTGGTCGACGGTAGTGGAAGTAGTTGTTCTCGCGACGGTAGTGGAAGTGGTTGTACACGGCGATGGTAGTGGTACATCTCGTAGACGTTCGGGTAGAGGTACTTGATGACTCCAACGTCTTCGGGGCGACGGTAGTTGTACACAGTCCAGGAGACGTCGATCGTTCGGGGTCCGACTTGCGAGTCTTGCCGACATGAGTGGAACTTGGCGGAAATCTCGAAGATGGCCTTGGTGTTCTTGGTACTTGGCGTCTTGTACTGGCCGAACCAATACGAAGAAAGACAAAAGGGCCACTGGAGGACAGCAGCAAGGCAACGCATGCCCGAAAATGAAACAACAACATCGGCCACGATGTGGTGGTGGAGCAGAACACCAAGAGGCAGAGCGTCGGCGAGGGAGACGGGACACACACAGCAGAGGCCAGCGGCGGCGCACGTCCATGGCACACACAAGGACGAGCAGGACGTCGAGGAGGGCAGCAGAGGCGACGGGGATCAGGCGAGGACGAGGACGAGACGCGGACCTGGGCTGCGGGAGCCCATCTCCGACGATGGCGGCGGCGCTGGAGCGTGAACGAATGCCGGGGGAGGCATAGAAGCTCGCGTCCCTGGCGGCAGGGAACTTGGCACGGTGACGGCGAGACGGGGCGGCATCAGGCACGCAGGGCGAGGAGAAGCAGGCGTCAAGGCAGGGCGACGGGAGCCGGCGGGGACGTGGGGTCGCACGCTCGATGCGGTGCTCGGAGGCCGGTGACGCGGGGATGGCTGCGGGCGCAATGGTGGGCTCGCGGTGGAGGCAGGGAAGGAGAAGTAGGGCGCGGCGAGCTGCGGCCGGCCGGCGAGGAGGTGGAGGCGCGAGGCGGCGGGGTCGCGCTCGAGGTGGGTCGGGAGGAGCGGGGCTCTGCTCCTCTCTGGCAGCGCGAGGGGAACGAGACGAGGGGGTCGAGCGAGAGATGGTGTGGCGATGAGGAGGAGATGGGATCGAGAGAGAGGTCGGGCAGCGGTTCCCTGGCGGCACTGCGAGGGGGAACAAGGGGAGAGATGAGGGTCGTGCTAGGGTTAGAAGGGATTGGTGGGGGCGGCTGGGCCTCAGGAGGGTTGGTGGGCCTAGGGGGCCGGCTGGGCTATCTCTCTCTCCTTATCTTTTCCTTATTTCTTCAACCAGAATTTAGGAGAAAAGAAAGAGGTGCTAGAGGTGGAATATTTCAGAAAAGAAAATATCCCTGGAGTTTTGAGAATATGCACAATTTGAATAAATTGGTTTGGCAATTTTTAGAGGAAGAAAAATATTTCAAGTTTGAATTGAATTCAAACTTGAGCAATTTTTGAACCCAACCAAATCAAATTTATATGAGCCGAAAAATGACAGAGAGGGTGTAGGCAATGAGCAGGATTTATAGGAAAAGGGGCCTCTAGAAAATGATGAAAGAAATTATGGGCAAGGTTGGAGACCAAGAATTGAGGTAACACGGCATGGGATATTTTGCAAGTGGGTTATGGTTAATTCCAAATAATTGGAATATTTACTATAGCTCTCTAAATATCGAGAGGATATGTTTTAAAGAGAATCACCATGTGAATTCCCTCGATTTAAATGGATCAAAGATCCATGCCATTTATTTAGTTGAGTTGCAAAAGATTAATGACATGATGGCATGATGACATGATGCAATGCAAAAATAAAAGAGCAAGCATAAATGAAACACACGGCGAAAACCCGGAATATATGGAAGTCTTCTGGATCGTCGGTCTTGGGGCATTACAACACTCCACCACTACAAGAGGATCTCGTCCCAAGATCTAGGATGGCATCGAAGAGAAACGGAAGAGAAAGAGAAGAGGTAAAACTAAGTTGCTTCTTCGACCAATGAGTGAAACCATGAACCTTGGGAGGTTGAGCAATTTAAAAGAAAGACTACAACGGAGATGAACGAGATTGCAAACAATCCGTTAGAAAAGAGGAACAAGGAACATTACGAGGACTTGAAGGTTGCAAAGCTATGAATGACGAGTACAATGGACAAGAAGGAATTGAAATCACTCTGGTTGAAACGAGATAAACAAGGAATAAGGACGATCAAATCCGGACAGCACTCCAGTTGAAAAGAGATGCAAGACTTGATAAGATGAAAAGAACTTGAAGAGAGGACACGACACTCTGGTTAAATGGATAAGCAAGGAAGAACATGATCTTCAATTCGAGATGATGAGTGAAGAGAGAACCATCACCATGCCTCCAGAAGAAAGAATAGAAGATAGATTATTGGAATAACAGAATGGAGAAGAAAATGCCCTCTTATGCCACAACAGAGCTTGAGGAGGCATCCTTAGGAGACGGGTCGAGCGGAATTGTTGGAAAACCAACAACGAAGGAATAAGCTTGTAGTGGGCTTATGGAAACATCTCAACATTATGAGGTGACAACCGGCCACTAACGGAAACAATTGCTTGCTTGAGATTAACGAAGAGATGAAAACTTGTTCCATCAAGATGGAAAAGAGATAACTTGGGTCATTAAAAAGCACCAAAATAGCAACATTCCTTAGGGAAGGCTTTAGATGAAATCTTTACCAAGATAACTCCAACGAAAAGATTGATGGATTTAAAATACCTCATTCTTGACAACATGTGAATCACGAAATATGAATGGAAATTATCAAGAATGACATATCACCATCTCAAAAGATAAGGGAGAAAGAATTGCACTTCGAAATGCAAGATGAAGAATGCTTGAACTCCTCAAAACAAAACATGTGTTGAGCACCATGTTTATTTTGAAGTATGGCTTGACGGATCTTAACTTTGAGAGAAATCTTGATGAACAATTGAAGAATGAAAAGAATCCTTGACGAAGTACCATGTAGAGCCTCCATGAAGAACTCCGGTAAACAAAAGGGTGATAGAAAGAAAGAGAAGTTGAAAACACAAGGTGAAGCCTTGCAATGATTTAGATGGATCTTCGTGATGATGAGAGCTTGGAACTCCGGGAAAAGAGAAGATGAAACAACTGAAACCGAGAATTTATTCATCATGAACAAACTCCGAAAGAAGGAATTAATCACTTGGATGAAACAAGAACAAGAATTATGTCATGCGTATCCTTCACCAACTTAAATTGATGACAAGCAACGGATTTGGCATACTACTTATTCTCGTAGAAAGGATTAAAAGAGATATATCAAAACTTGAGAAGGTCTTCAATGAACCACCGGTAGGATTGGAACAACAAATGAATTGATATGATGAACAAGGAAGAGAGATCTTGAAAGACCCACCGTAAGAATTGAAATTGAATGTAGCAAATGCACAAATCACCGGGAAGAATTGCAAAATGAATGAAGATACTTGAGGGTATTTAGATACAAATGAACGAATAGATCACGAGCTGATTAGAGAATACTTGAATGATGCACCGGTATGATTTGGAGAACGAGAGCTGAAAGCTTGAATGAATAATACTAAGATGATGGGCTTCAAAGAATGAAACTCAAAAGACTCCTAAAATGCTCCGGATGGGTGAAAAAGATTCTCACAATCGAAAACAATTATGAGAGGATGGCAACAAGCTAGCACTATGAATCTTGAAGAGAATAGAGCAAGATTAAAGAGAAACTCTTCTTCGGTCTTCAAATGATGAGAATGACAACGAGAAACACCACCAAGAATTATTGAGGCACACCGGAAGAATCAAAAGCGAAGAGGTTGAGCCAACTATGAAAAGAATTTGAAAGATCTTGGAGAAAAGCATTTGATCGATGATAACTCATTCTTACGCCAAACTTGGAGAAGAATTTAGGATAGCTCGGGAAAATAGAAGAGTCGTAAGATCCTCGAAAAGACACGTGGGTTAGGGCCCACTCAAAAGAACACCGCTGAAAAGATTTAAAAGAGATGTTGCACCGTTGAATTAAATGACTTGAATGAGATACCAATCTCGAAAGAGCTTGAACGAATGCAGAGTGGAAACACGAATCTTCGAGATATCTTGAGCACTCCGAATAACAAATAGCTAGAAGTAGAATGATAATGAGGTGCACCGGTATGAGAAGACATTGAAATGAGGAAAAGGTATGATCAACAAAACTTGACTTGAATCCACCGGAGAAGAGAAAAGAATGATGAATGACTTAACTAGTAGAACATCTTCTTGAGAACCACCGGGTAAGAACATTGACGGAAAAGAATGGAGAAACTTCACAAAAATAAAAGGATACTTGGTAAAGAAATCTTAGTCCTTGAGGAAAAAGGGTGGGTGGGCGGGAAAAAACAAAGACAACTTGGAGACGGATGAAACAAACACCATTGAGAAGAAATGATAATTGGTCTTGCTGATGCTGAAAATGATCGGATCCACTTGAAGAGAAACACGCCGGTTGAAAAGGATTGACATGACAATCTCGATTGTCGAGAAGGATTGGTATTCACATCGGAGTATGAGAACACCATTTCGGAAAGGTATGGAATTAACACTTGACATTGAAGCAACTCGAATACCACAACTCAAAACAAAAACAAAGGACTGGCTTGCGAATAAGCGGAACAAACATATGATAGAGATTTCGTCCAAGTTTTTGTGGTGGGGCCTACACGGCTCGATCAGACACAGCACCATCATGTACGGCAAAGGCACATGACATACGAAGCGCCCCGAGTCGGCATAGCCAAGGACTCTTTAAGACACAACGAGACCATCAGTAAAACCAACCGTGGATAGGCGGACCACTAGACGCCGAACCCCAATTTCATATCATACATCCGTCGGAAAGATATCCTAAGAGCTACTTGAATTCCCACCTATGAAACTCCCAAATTTTCCGGTTATGCAATCAGGTGTTGGGGATACAGGAAGCATAATATCTCACCCAAAACTAGCAAATCCTACATCCAAATTGTATCCATCCTTCAACACATAACCAAGAAACCTTCGAAATCGTTTACCTCAACCTTCAAAAGCATCCGTTATACGAGTCATGGCAATACTCCGTACTCACCTCAAGATCGGGTTATCGGGTTATCTCACCAACAATCGCATAAAAGAGATTTTCGATGTCGGCGTATTAAACTCGGTATTCCGAGAACTGCAACGATAAAATTATGACGACAACACCTCGAGCTCAACTCCCCGGGACACTTCCACTAAACCCCTGACAGGAGGCACCAAGACAATGTTCTCATCATAAAACCATCGGAACGATTCCAAGATACCCGCGTGATCCTAAATTTTTTTTAGTGAAATTTGAGGAGAGAAGAGTCAAAACTCTACGTCAGGAGACCTCACCAGAGCGATTGAAGGACCGAGGAGTAAAAAGAATTCCTAACTCTCCGATATATATAATCCTAAATGACTCAAAACATTTTTCTAGACACAACTCGGCCGATAAAAACGATCAAGCAGTGGGGCTCCTAAGGTCGGGGAAGGCTCTGATTACCAACTTGTAACGCCCTCGGTGCGGCTATATCTCCCACGTGTTGAAGCACGACTTAGAGGCATAACCGCATTGAAAGCAATGTTGCAAGTGAGGTAATCTTCACACAACCCATGTAATACATAAGGGAAAGAGATACATAGTTGGCTTACAATCGCCACTTCACACAATTACATGAATAAAGCATTACATCATCCAGATACTATCAAGGTATGACTACGGAACCAAAATAAAAGAAGAACCCCAAATGCGACAAAGGTCCCCGATCGACCCCAACTGGGCTCCACTACTGATCAACTAGAACGAAACAACACAAAGGGCAAGATCTTCATCGAGCTCCTCCTTGAGCTTGGTTGCGTCACCTGCTCGGTAACATAGGCACCTGCAAACTGGTTTTGGAAGTATCTGGTGAGTCACGAGGACTCAGCAATCTCAAAACCCACGAGATCAAGACTATTTAAGCTTATAGGAAGGATGGAGTAATGAGGTGGAGCTGCAGCAAGCGACTAGCATATATGGTGGCTACAATCGCAAAAGAGAGCGAGAAGAGAAGCAAGGCACGGTCGTGAAGCTAGTAGCGATCAAGAAGTGATCCTGAAACTACTTACGTCAAACATAACTCCAACACCGTGTTCACTTCCCGGACTCCGCCGACAAGAGACCATCACGGTTACACACGCGGTTGATGTATTTTAATTAAGGTCAACTTCGGTTTTCTACAACCGACATTAACAAATTCCCATCGCCACATAACCGCGGGCACGGCAAACCGGGGAAAAAAAAAAAAAAAGGGGGGGAAAAAAAAAAAAAAATTTTTTTAAAAAAAAGGGGGTTTTTTTTTAAAAATTTTTTAAAAAAACCCGGGGTTTAAACCCCAACCCAAAAAAACCAAAACCCCCCAAAAAAATTGAAAAAGGGGAAAAAAAAAATTTTGGAAAGGGGGGGAAAAAAAAAGGGGGAAAAAAAAAAATTTGGTTAAAAAAAAAACCCAAAAAAAAATTTTCTTTAACCCCAAAAAACCCCAATTTTAAAAAAAAAGGGAAACCCCCAAAAAAAAAATTTAAAAAAAAAAAAGGGGGAATTTTAAAAACCAAAAGGCAATTTGGGGCCCCAAAAAATTTTTTCCCATTGGGGAAAAAAAAAAAAAAATTTAAAAGAAAAAGGGAATTTTTAAATTTTAAACCCCCAAAAAAAATTTTTTTAAAAAAAAAAAAAAAAACCCAAGAAAAAAAAAAAACCCAAAAAAAAATTTTGGAAAAAAACCCAAAAAAACCCCCAAAAAAACAATTTGGAAAAAAAAATTTTTTAAAAAAAAAGGTTAAAAATTTTATTTTTTAAAAAAAAAAAAAAATTTTTTTTGGTTTTCCCCTTTTGGGGGCCCGGAAAAAAAACCCAAAAAAAACCCTTCCCTTTAAAAAAAAAAAAAAAAAAAAATTTTTTAAGGGGGTTTCCCTTTAAAGGGGGCCCCCGGCATTTAAAGGGGGAAAAAAAACCCAAAAAAACATTTTCCCTTTAAAAAAAAGGGCCCCGGGCCCCAAAAAACCCAAAATTTTCGGGGCCCGGAAAAGGGGGAAAAAAAAATTTTTGGGGGGGCCCCCCCCGGGGGGGGGGGGGGGGGAAAAAAAAAGGGGGGAAAAAAGGGGGGCCCAAAACCCAACCTTTACCCGGGCCCGGTGGGGTTTTCCCGGGGGTTTTTTCCCCAAAAAAAAAAACCCCCCCGGTAATTTTTTGGGGGGGGAAAAACCCAAGAAAAAATTAAAGGAAAGGGGGGAAAAAAAAAAAGGGGGGGGGGGGGAAAAAAAAAAAGGGGGGGGGGGGGGGCCCCCCTTTCCAAAACCCCGGGGCCCGGGGGGCCCCAAAAAGGGGGGGGGGGGGAAAAACCCCAAGGGGGGGGAAAAAATCCCGGGTTCCCGGTTTCCCTTTGGGGGGGAAAAAAGGGGGGGGGGGGGGGAAGGGGGGCAAGGCAAAAAAAAAGGGGAAAAAACCCCGCCCGGGGGGGGGGGGGGGCCCGGGGGGGTGGGGGCCCGGGGGGGCCCCGGGGGGGAAAAGGGGGGCCCCCCCCGGGGGGGGGGGGGGGCCCCCGGGGGGAAAGGGGGGGCCCCCCCCGGGGGGAGGAAAAAAAGGGGGGGGGGAGGGGGTTTTGGGGGGGGCCGGGGCCCGGGGGGGGAAAAGGGGGGGGGAAAAAGGGGGGGGGGGGGGGCCCCGGGGGGCCGGGGGGGGGGGAGGAGGGGAAAGGGGGGGAAAAAAAAAAGGGGGGGGGGGGGGTTTTTTTAAGGAAAAAAAAACCCCCGGGGCCCAATTTTCCCCCGGGGGGAAAAAAAAGGGGGGGGGGGCCCCCCGGGGGGGGGGGGGGAAAGGGGGGGGGGGGGGCCCAGGGGGGGGGGGTTTTTTTAAAAAAAAAAAATTTTTTTCGGAGGAAGGGGGAAAAGGGAAAAGGAATTTTTAAAAAAAAAAGGCCTTTTTTAAAAGGGGAAAAGGAAAAATTTTTTTAAAAGGGGGGGGGAAAAAAGGGGGTAAAAAAAAAAAATTTCCCCCCCCAAAAAAAAAAAAGGGGCCCCGGGAAAAACCCCAAAAAAAAAAAAAAAATTTTTTTTTCCAAAAAAAAAATTTTTTTAAAAAAAATTTAAAAAAGGGAATTAAACGGGGAAAAAAAAAAAAAAAAAAATTAGGGGAAGGGGTTTTTAAAAAAAAGGAAAAGGGAAATGGAAAAGGGGAAAAAAAAAAAAAAGGGAAAAGGGGCCAAAAAGGGCCCCCTTTTTAAAAATTATATTGTTGCTTCGGTGACTCATCTATGATCGAGCACTTGTATTCGAGCCCTCGAGGCCCACGGCTTGTATTATGATGCTTGTATGACTTATTTTACTTTTAGAGTTGTGTTGTGATATCTTCCGTGAGTCCACGATCTTGATCATTACCGTTTGCGTGCATGATTAGTGTCGATTAAATCGAGGCGTCCAAGTTGATATCGAGCCATTGCTGTGGAATCCCCTTCCATACTCCTTGGTCGAAGTCGAGTCTAGTCATTGCAAAACTTTTACTAACATGGCTGTGTGCCTTACGGGCCCACGTCGCCATTGGGTGGTATTAGGATCTTTTACTCCTCGACCTTTACTCTGGGACTCTGATCTCTCTTCTATTCGGGTTAAATGAATATTGCTAAATCTAACATTAGGATCTCGTTATCACTTTCACCCGGAGAGCCCCTTATTACAAAGGATCGTCTGCTGCACATGAGGACCCTGAAGATACTCACCGCGGTTAACCCGAGAACTTGTCTTCATCGCGTTTGCAATTCCCCTTCCACCGTCAACCCTTATGGATAACTACTTGCAATGGTTATTCTTACATTCATCCCAAGTTAGTCTTGTTATTACAAGATACCCCGAAATACTCGTCATTGTTTGAAAATCCTTTGAGCTTATTGCCTTGCTGTTCTTTGTCACCTAAATACCCCTACGGATAATTCTCGCACTTATCAGTATCCACTTATCCCGATTGTTCATATGCTTTTCAAATTACTTGGAAATACTACCCGATCTTCCTAGTATCCTCTTCAAACTATTGCTCGGCAAATACTTATGCCTTGCAATATGGATGCTTTCCATATGTGTAGCAATATTCATTAGTATCCTTTGACACGATCATTTTGATCCTATCGATTCAACATGTGTGTGAAAGCACATAATCATCGATTGATCCTTTTAAATTATCTTTCCGGCTCGAGACATCATTTTTGAACATGAGCTGGTTCTCGATAAACTATTTGCCGTCGATTGTGCCCTAAGTCTACTCAACTTATCCATCCTTACTCGGGCGTTTGTTACGAGCCCTTAATTTAAATCATAACTCCTTTGCAGTTGAGCTTGGATTAGTCAGTTGTTTCGTTAATCCGATCTCCTTGCTCTCTTTCTTCCTCTGGTTGAGTATCGATACTCATGTCAGCTCCGTTGTGGACCGCCAGACCCATTGCTGGGTTGTTATCCGTTGGTATCATTCACATTCTAATAATGTGAGTTCTTTCCTTGATACATAATGCCTTTGTTCAGTTGTATCCTCTGCTTGGCCAACCATGCTCTACTTTCGGGCTTGTGTTATTTACTCTTCAAACTTGTGGTATATGTTTCTAAGAAGCCCCTATGGGTTGAACCTATGCTTTCTCTAAACCGTGTGAACCGAAAGTTTTCACGAATCATACTCTTACGGTGCTTCGCGGATAAAATTTCAACATTGCAACTTCATCGAACGTGAGAGGTGAATGGAAGGTTATACATTGAAGAAGTGGGAGTCGACCTTGAACTTTGTGTTCATGCCCATGGACACGATGTAGATCCTATCATGGAAGCTTCTTGTAATAATAACTATTGCCTTGATATAATATCATCGGTATACGTGGATAGATCTTTTGCAATCGTGGTTCCGACCATGTTCTCCTTTAAATACCATTTCTCGTGCAAGTTTAAGCACTTGTCTTACGTAGAGCAATACCCCAGTCCAACCTCTACTTTGATCTGACGTCGAGTATTACCCCCCCTGGTATCTCGAGATTATAATGGAACTGCATAACTTCTTATGAGTTCTCCATCAAGTACTACATTCTCATTGATTCCAATTTTTCACGTGCTTCGAGTTATTAAACACTCAAGGACATCGATAACTGAATCGAGTCCGCATCGCGATTAAACAACTCTTAGTAATCTCCTTTACTCACGAGTTTGTACTCGACCATGTCATTCCTAGCCTGATCGGCTATATCATTACCATGCTAAATTTTAACTGTGCTACCTGGTCCTTCTTCCCGGAGCACAAAAATTTTCGACGATGAGCTAAGCTTACGTCGATCTTCCTCGTCATATCAGTTCGCCTTGAACAACAATCTTGATTACAAGTTTGTGTCCTACCCATGGTTTCAATAACCTTCCGCTACCTCATTCCTTTGACTTGACGTCGTCGCTGATTGATTGCATCTTCTTGAAATCTCTTGACAAAGTGTGTCGTGATCATCATCAACCTTATGAGCTCTTCCAGGATATCAATTGAGTTCATGATGAGAAATACTATCCTTGCCCTCGATGATCTGTGTTATCATCGACCACTTTATTGCCTTTCCACCAACACAAGCTTGTTCGTGTTTGATGTTATACCTTGAGTTCCTTGCTATCTAGCAATTGCTCTCCCTTACCTTGGAACATTAACATCTCTTATGTCATCTATGTTGTGAGAATTTCACCACCGCTTAAGAATTCTTGGTATGGTGATGCTTCTCACCATCACCATTCTTTCTTGGGTCCTCGTGTTGGTTCCTACCGGGGTTCCAACAAGTGAGCGGTGCTGTTTGGATTCTGCCCTTCTAGCAACCCTATTGCTTTGGAGTTAATGGTCGGCCATTCATTCTTAGACTATTGATTATTGAATCACCATTCCCACGTTGGTCGTGCAACCCAACCCATATTTCGAGTGCACCTTTCAACCAATGTTTAATTGTGCATGTTTTTCCTCGAGCATACATCATTTTACCATTTGATCTGACAAATGCTATCTCCTTGTTCACATAATTGTGGAAATCCATCTTTTGTTAACCTCGATGGATTGTCACTGAGTCAATCAGTCATCTCCTCACCTCTCCTTGATTTAATGGTGAACCCCTGTTCGGAACTCGCTTCCATAGTTCATTTCCCGAGAATCATATAATGTCGTCTTGTCAATTTGTGTTGCACCTTTCTTCTCAGGCATCCCGAGTCTGAGTTATCCTGACACCAATCAGATCTGAATCTCGGTCAGATATGATGATTGGAACATATTTCCAAGAGTTATAACAATGGTCTTTATGTGACCCGGTAAGGTGCTGTCGTGCCTAGCACACCTGGCCGGAGGCCTAATGTTATAGTTTTACTTTTTAGCAAGGTTATCTATTCTTCCATGAGAAATGGTAAGACTTATTCTACCAGTTGATCCTGATGGACCCTTTTTGTTTCCCAAGTCTAATTTTCACCTGTAGACCATGTCAACGCTATCTCGAAGCACGTCTATGGTACTCCGTTCTTCAACAAGAGCATTTGAAGCCCAATGCTAATTGTTTCTTGCTCAACTATCCAAACACCGTTGTATGGATAATATCATGAAATTTTTCTCCCCTTACCTAAAGGGTTTTCTACATTATATCTTGTCATGGATATCATGCTCTGCTTATCATTTGGGGAGGATATACACCTGAAATATCTGATAATCATATTTTCCTTTCCATTATTTGGTTTAACCTTTCTGGTGATCATTTTGGTCTAAGCAGTATTAATTCCCTGCTTATGTAGACCCCTCGTGTACAATTCTGTCAGTAAGACCGTGTTACTTTTGTTGATGACATTCCGGTAACCACCGATGGACGAGAACTTTGCCTATTGGCCCGCCTTGTTTTCAACGAGCAGGAAAGTGGTTCTCTTCGTCCCTCGCCCTTGGTACCGATGTTGTTGCCGACATAACTAACAGGCTATCCCCTAACATGCCTCGCTTACATGATCGTGCAAGACGTCACCGCCCTTCCTACTTTAACCCACATGGTGGGCCCATAACCCACAGTTCCACAGGATCGAAACCTGACTCTCCTGTACACCCCCGGTTTTCCAAAGTTATTCCTCGCGCTTGACTTCTTATGTGACTCACGGGCCACCTGTCAAGTGATCTATTCGGGTATCAGACGCAATACTTATTCTCGTTGCCCTGAAACGCTTTCACCTTCTGATTAGGCATCGAAAGAATGCCTATCCGTTTGAAACTTCTCATGGTAACTTCTTACTTTGCTCTCGATATCTTCTTAAGTTTCAATTCGAGAGGTACTTATGCTTCTTCCCCAGAGATTAACCGTTTAGTGCTCGATCTTGTTAGAATCCGTCCTTATAGAGTTTCTCTTCTTACCCTTTCGTAAGTACGGTGGAGATCCTGAAGGAAGGACGACAACTTCATCAAGATGACCTAAAGTAGAGAAATGAAGGCATCAACAAAAGGAATCAACATCTTCGAAAGGGCAGCCAAGACCGAGAAGACTCGTTAGAATTTCGCAACCAAACCCTTCCCCCTTAGTCCCCTCCTTAAATCTCGGGACGAGGTTTCTTGTAGTGGAGGAGAATTGTGGCCTTGGGATAATTAAGCTCTGTAAACCTCATTAATGAGGCCACGTCACTATAGTTCTTGTTCCTAATCTCGCGTTAATTCAAAAGCGATTCAAATTCAAATTTGGATTAAAGTCAAACAATAAAAGTTTTCAAAAATTAAAACTAAAATGTTAGGGTTGTTTTAAATAAATCGTAAGAAACTATGGTGGAGAAACCAAGCTTTTATAAAATGCTTAAATGAACTATAAGGATTTAAACAGTAGCAAAAACAATTAATTAAATGCCTTTTACAATTAATAAATTACTAAACTATTTTATTTTGTCACCAAACTCTTTGTGGCATTGGGGTATTTTGTAACACTAATTTAGGTACTACTTGTATATTTTTATAAAACTAAAATTAAAAGAAACTACAAATAAAAAAAAGAAAAAAGAAAAGAAAATTTAAAAACAGGAAACAAACAAAAAAAAAGGGAAAAGGGCCTTCCCCAGATGGGCCGACCCAGCTGGCCACTAGGCAAAGCCCAGCCAGCCTCCCCCATTCCCCTTATCTCCCCCGAAACCCTAACCCCACCCACGATCCCCCTCTCCCCCCCCTTGTGATCTGGATCGGGCGCCTAACATACGTCGCCCGCTTTGTCGCCGTCCACCGCCATTTGGAGCTCATGAGCCTCACCGAGCTCCACCTGTTGGCGTGCCGATCGCCCGAGGTCTCCGCCGACGGCGCCATCACTCCGTGTGCCTTGGCCTCCTCCTGCGCCCGTCTTGAGGCCGCCGTTCTCGCGCCGCGCCCTCGACCCCGTCGCCTCGCCGCACGTCGTCCCCGACGACCTCCTCGACCCCCGCTTCCCGAATCCCTACCGCCCCTGTGAGCTCTCCCTCCTCTCCCCCTTTTCCCTCTGTCGCCGGCGCCGTTCGCGACGCCCCGGCCTCCTCTACCGTGCGCACGCAAGCGCCATGGCCGTCGTGGCCCTCTGCTCATCGTGCCGCTCGGAGCCGCGCCTCGCGCCTCGCCCTTCCCCCATCTCCGTCGCGCTCGGCGCCCTCTCATCTTCGCCGCTCACGCGCGCAGCGCCTGCCTGCATCGCCCTTCGCCCGTCCGCTCACCACCCACCGCCACAGCGGTCGTTGCTCCGCGCACCCGTCTGCCGTGGCGGCCGTCCCGGCCGCCTCCGCTCGCGACCACCGAGGCCCCAGCGCGCTCACCCTCGCCTCTCATGGCGTCGGTGCGACCCCACCGATAGTTAGCGGCCCTCCCCATACTCCGCCCGTCGCGGCCGCCGAGCTCAACGCCCAGCGTCTTTGGCGCCCGCCCACCGGCCGCCCCTGGTTGCTGGTGGTGCGCCCATGAGCTAAGCGCTTCGTTAATTTGTGTGCCGTTAGCGCTCGTGCCCGCTATGGCCTCTGGCCTATGACAAACGGGCCCCAGCGCCTCAGAACAGTTTTATAAAAAAAAGGGAACTTAAAAAAATATATATAATAAATAAAATATTAATTAATTAATTAATTAAGTAACTAATTAACTTAATTAATTCTGATTAGATTAGCCTAATTAACTAACTAAACTAATTAATTATTGTTAATTAGCTAATAGTGTATGACATGCGGGACCCACACGTCAGTTTGACCCAGTCAACGTCTTGTTGACTAGCGGCGTCATCTTGGCGTCATGATGGCGCTTGACATGTACTATTCAGATAATGTTAGAATTAAATAATTAAATAAATTCTAAAAATGATTAAACCTTTTAAAATTAATATAAAATAAACCGTAGCTCGGATGGAAAAACTTCGTACATGAAAGTTGCTCGAGCGGCGAGGCGATTCGGATCGCAGCCGTTCATCCGCCATGCGTCCCTAGCATAGTGAACCTGCAACATTTCACCTCCGGTTCATCGTAGAAAACACGGAACAGGGATACTTTCCGGATGTTTCCCCCTTCACTGTATCACCTCATCTGCGATAGAAACCGTCTAGCTCTGCTTGTTGTCTGTTACGCACTTGCTTGCTATGTATTTCTGTTTCTCCCCCTCTTCTTTTCGATAGACCCCAAGGCTGCGGCGACCCCGGTTCGACTACGGAGTTGCGACCCTCTCTCTTGCGAGCAACCAGGCAAGCCCCCTTGATCACCGGATATCGCCTATTCTCCTCTATCTGCTTGCATTAGAGTAGTGTAGCATATTCTTGCTTTTCGATAATCCTATTACGATGCATAGCGACATTGTTGCTACATCTGTTGATACCTTACGCAATCCTAAATACATAGTATAGGGTGCTAGTTTATCATCATTGGCCCTACATTCTTGTCGATGCGCCTTGCTATACTATTGGGCGTGATCACTCGGGAGGTGATCACGGTATATACTATACATACATACATACTACAGATGGTGACTAAAGTCAGATGCCTTTCGAAGAGTACCATGAGTGATTCACAGTTGGGGGCTGAAAGGACCTTTGTCCCGACGGCCCTCTGTGTGGATCTTTGTGGCGGGCGGCAGCGGAGTTGAGACCACCTAGGAGAGAGGTGGGCTGGCCTGATCGGTGTCGCGATTGCTTCATAATAACACGCTTAACGAGATCTTGGTATTTGATCGAGTCGGCCATTTGGTCTATACGCACTAACCATCTCGTGGGAGTAGTTATGGGTATCCGGCGTCGTGGTATCGGCGAAGCCTTCTTGGCGTCGACAAGCGGCGGCGGCGGATTGGAGCGTAAGCTGCGCTTGTATTAGGGGCTAGTTACGCTTCGGCAGCGTCACATAACGTCTTGAGTGTGCTTTCGAGGCGGCGGGCCCGGACCCTAACGCGCTTAGGTTTAGACCGGCGTCTTGACTCTCTGTTGTGCCTAGGTGGGGCTGCGGCGTGTTGATCTTCGAGGCGGGCATGACCGAGAAAGTGTGTCGGCCAAATGGGATCAAGCGTGTTGGGTTATGTGGTGCACCCTGCGAAGATTAATCTATTGAATAGCCGTGTCCCTCGGTAAAGGGCGACCGGAGTTGTACCTTGACCTTATGACAACTAGAACTGGATACTTAATAAAACACACCCTTCCAAGTGCGGATACAACCGGTGATCGCTCTTTAACAGGCGACGAGGAGAGGATCGCTGGGTAGGATTATGCTATGCGATGCTACTGGAGATGCTACTTGGAGATGCTACTTGGAGATGCTACTTGGAGATGCTACTTGGAGATGCTACTTGGAGGACTTCAATCTACTCTCTTCTACATCTTTGCAAAGCGAAGGCTGCGAGCGTAGTCTTGACGAGGATTAGCTATCCCCTCTTATTACGGCATTCTGCGATTCGGTCCTTGATATGGCCCTTTACACCTATACACATGCATATGTAGTGTAGCTCCTTGCTTCTGAGTACTTTGGATGAGTACTCACGGTTGCTTTCTCCCCCTTTTCCCCTTTCCCTTCTTTACGGTTGTCGCAACCGGATGTTGGAACCAGGGCAGGCGCCACCGTCGATGGCGACTACTACCTTGGAGGTGCCTACTACTACGTGCGAGGCTCTTGGCGACGACCGGGAGTAGTTTAGGAGGATCCCAGGCGGGAGGCTGCGCCTCTTCGATCTGTATCCTAGTTTGTGCTAGCCTTCTTAAGGCAAACTTGTTTAACTTATATGCGTACTCGAGATATTGTTGCTTCCGTGACTTCGTCTATGATCGAGCACTTGTATTCGAGCCCTCGAGGCCCTGGCTTGTATTATGATGCTTGTATGACTTATTTTACTTTTAGAGTTGTGTTGTGATATCTTCCGTGAGTCCACGATCTTGATCGTACACGTTTGCGTGCATGATTAGTGTACGATTAAATCGGGGGCGTCACATTCAGGTCGACGGTAGTGGAAGTAGTTGTTCTCGCGACGGTAGTGGAAGTGGTTGTACACGGCGACGGTAGTGGTACATCTCGTGAGCGTTCGGGTGAGGTACTTGATGACTCAACGTCTTGAGCGACGGTAGTTGTACACGGTCCAGGAGACGTCGATCGTTCGAGGTCCGACTTGCGAGTCTTGCCGACATGAGTGGAACTTGGCGGAAATCTCGAAGATAGCCTTGGTGTTCTGGTACTTGGCGTCTTGTCTTGGCGAACCAAAGCGAAGAAAGACAAAAGGGCCTCACGGAGGACAGCGGCAAGGCAACTCATGCCCGACAATGAAACAACAACATCGGCCACGATGTGGTGGTGAAGGAGAACACCAAGAGGCAGGGCGTCGGCGAGGAGGCGGACGCACACTGGCGAGGCCAGCGGCGGCGCCGTCCATAGCACACATGAGGACGAAAGCGGGGCGTCGAGGAGGACAGCAGAGGCGGCAGGGATCGGGCGAGGCGAGGGCGAGACGCGGACTGGCGGCGGGAGCCCATCTCCGGCGATGGCGGCGCGCTGGGCGTGAACGAGCGCCGGGAGGCGAGCTCGCGTCCTGGCGGCGAGGAACTTAAGCGCGCGGCGGCGAGGCGGGCGGCGGCGTCGAGTGCGAGCGAGAAGCGGCGTCAAGGCAGGGCGGCGGAGAGCAGCGGGACGCTGGGTCGCCACGCTCGATGCGCGGTCTTTGGGAGGCAGTGTGAGGATGGCTGCAGGCGCCATGGTGGGCTCGCGGTGGAAGCGAGAAAGGAGAAGCGGCTGGCGAGCTGCGGCCGGCCGGGCGAGGAGGTGGAGGGCCTTGGCGGCGGGTCACCTTCGAGGTGTGTCGGAGGAGGCGGGCTCTGCTCCTCTCTGGCAGTGTGAGGAGCAGGCGAGGGGTCGGCGAGAGATGGTGTGGCGATGAGGAGGAGATGGGATCGAGAGAGAGGTCGGGCAGCGGTTCCTGGCAGCACCTGCGAGGGGGAGCGAGGGAGAGATGAGGGTCGTGCTAGGGTTAGAAGGGATTGGTGGGGTAATTTGGGCCTCGGGAGGTTGGTGGGCCTAGGGGCGGTGGGCTATCTCTCTCTCCTTATCTTTTCCTTATTTCTTCAACCAGAATTTAGGAGAAAAGAAAGAGGTGCTAGAGGTGGAATATTTCAGAAAAGAAAATATCCCTGGAGTTTTGAGAATATGCACAATTTGAATAAATTGGTTTGGCAATTTTTAGAGGAAGAAAAATAATTCAAGTTTGAATTGAATGCGAACTTGAGCAATTTTTGAACCCAACCAAATCAAATTTATATGAGCCAAAAAATGACAGAGAGGGTGTAGGCAATGAGCAGGATTTATAGGAAAAGGGGCCTCTGGAAAATGATGAAAGAAATTATGGGCAAGGTTGGAGACCAAGAATTGAGGTAACACGGCATGGGATATTTTGCAAGTGGGTTATGGTTAATTCCAAATAATTGGAATATTTACTATAGCTCTCTAAATATCGAGAGGATATGTTTTAAAGAGAATCACCATGTGAATTCCCTCGATTTAAATGGATCAAAGATCCATGCCATTTATTTAGTTGAGTTGCAAAAGATTAATGACATGATGGCATGATGACATGATGCAATGCAAAAATAAAAGAGCAAGCATAAATGAAACACACGGCGAAAACCCGGAATATATGGAAGTCTTCTGGATCGTCGGTCTCGGGGCGTTATAATAACTAATTCATACTAAATCAGAAAAATGCAAATAAGATACCCAAATGTTCAGAAAAACATCACCTATATGCCAGTGTCATTTGCATTCATGAAAAAAGTGTTGGAAAGTGCACATCCGAGTTTTAGCTCTTTTGATACCACCATGAATAGTAAACTCTAAAAAAAATTCAAAAAAATTTTAAAAAAATATGGTGGCAAAGAACGACAAGTGCTCTAAGTGCTTGCCAAGTTTCATTAGGGAATGACATTCATGGAAGTCGTGGCAAGAAAACAATCTATTTTGGAGTGCTGATTCTTTTTTTGCCGCAGCACCCATGAATGTTATTCCCTGATGAAACTTGGCAGGCACTTAAAACATTTGTCATTCTTTGCCAGCAAATTTTTTTAACGGACAAGTGAACTAGTTACATACATGGTGGTAGCATAAGAGCTAAAACTCGGTGGGCACTTTCCAACACTTTTTTCTTGAATGCAAATGACACTCACATATAGATGATGTTTTTCTGAACATTTTGGTATCTTATTTGCATTTTTCTGATCTAGTATGAATTAGTTATGAAGTTTACAAACTGACGGTCAAATGGTCAAAGGGCAAAAGCATAAGAGGAGCAAAGTGACTTGGACAGAACTGGTGACTTTTGGGAATTAGGGGTAAAACAGATGAGTGGGACACAACTAGGGGAATAAATCTAATTATCCCAAAAATAAAGTGGGAGAAAATTCAGAGACCTGCTGGGTCCACCTGAGGAGGGGAATATGTTGGGAGGAAGGAGATTCAAAGCACGACAGCCGAGTGAACTAGTTTTTTTAACGGACAAGTGAACTAGTTACATACATAAGAAAATAGCCAGTAAAAAAAGCAATCAGGTTAATGGGTTCTTAAAAGAAATATTTCGGACAAAACAGATAATTACGACACATAGGCTAATGCATGAAACACTCAGATGATAAAGTGAAGGAAATATGCCCTAGAGGCAATAATAAAGTTATTATTTATTTCCTCATATAATGATAAATGTTTATTATTCATGCTAGAATTGTATTAACCGGAAACATGATACATGTGTGAATACATAGACAAACATATAGTCACTAGTATGCCTCTACTTGACTAGCTCATTAATCAAAGATGGTTGTGTTTCCTAACCATAGACATGTGTTGTCATTTGATTAATGGGATCACATCATTAGGAGAATGATGTGATTGACATGACCCATTCCGTTAGCCTAGCACTTGATCGTTTAGTATATTGCTATTGCTTTCTTCATGACTTATACATGTTCTGTAACTATGAGATTATGCAACTCCGTTTACGGAGGAACACTTTGGGTACTACCAAGCGTCATAACGAATCGGGTGATTATAAAGGAGTACTACAGGTGTCTCGAAGGTACATGTTGAGTTGGCGTATTTGAGATTAGGTTTTGTCACTCCGATTGTCGGAGAGGTATCTCTGGGCCCTCTCGGTAATGCACATCACTATAAGCCTTGCAAGAAATGTGACCAATGAGTTGGTTATGGGATGATGCATTACGTGCGAGTAAAGAGACTTGCGATAGCGAGATTGAACTAGGTATTGGATACCGACGATCGAATCTCGGGCAAGTAACATACCGATGACAAAGGAACAACGTATGTTGGTATGCGGTTTGACCGATAAAGATCTTTATAGAATATGTAGGAACCAATATGGGCATCCAGGTTACGCTATTGGTTATTGAGCGAGAATAGTTCTAGGTCATGTCTACATAGTTCTCGAACCCGTAGGGTCTGCATGCTTAACGTTACGATGGCAGTTTTATTATGAGTTTATAAGTTTTGATGTCTTGAAGTTTGTTGAGTCTGGATGTGATCACGGACATGACGAGGAGTCTCGAAATGGTCGAGACATAAAGATTGATATATTGAAGCCTATGTTTGGACATCGGAAGTGTTAGGGTGAATTGGCATTTCTAGGAGTACAGGGGTTCGGAACCCTCCCGGGGTTATTGGGCCTACATGGGCCATAAGGGAGAAGAGGAGAGGAGGCAAGAGGTGGGCGCGCCTCCCTCCTAGTCTGAATAGGACAAGGAGAGAGGCGGCGCCCCCTTCCTTTCCCTCTTCCTCCTCCTTCCCCTTCTCCTACTCCAACTAGGAAGAAGGAGTCCTACTCCGGTGGGAGTAGCACTCCCCCTTGGCGCGCCCTCCTTGGCCGCCGCCTCCTCCCCCAGCTCCTTTATATCACAGGCGTGGGGGCACCCTAGGACACACAAGTTGATCTACGGATCGTTCCTTAGCCGTGTCGGTGCCCCCTCCACCATATTCCACCTCGGTCATATCTTGGCGGAGTTTAGGCGAAGCCTGCGCCGATAGAACATCATCATCGTCACCACGCCGTCGTCTTGTGGAACTCATCGAAGCTTTGCTGGATCGGAGCGAGGATCGTCATCGAGCTGAGCGTGTGCTGAACTCGGAGGTGCCGTCGTTCGGTACTTGGATCGGTCGGATCGTGAAGGCGTCGACTACATCAACCGCATTGTCATGGCCTTCGGTGACGGTCTATGAGGGTGCGTGGACAAACCTCTCCCCTCTCGTTGCTATGCCATCACCATGATCTTGCGTGTGCGTAGGATTTTTTGAAATTACTCGTTCCCCAACGATGGCATCCGAGCCTAGGTTTTATCGTTGATGTTATATGCGAGTAGAACACAAGTGAGTTGTGGGCGATACAAGTCATCTTGCTTACTAGCATGTCATACTTTGGTTGGCGGTATTGTGAGATGAAGCGGCCGGACCGACATTACGCAGCGACGCTTACGCGAGACTAGTTTCACCGTTACGAGCACTTTCGTGCTTAAAGGTGGCTGGCGGGTGTCTGTCTCTCTCACTTTAGCTGAATCGAGTGTGGCTCGCCCGGTCCTTGCGAAGGTTAAAACAGCACTAACAGCGAACTATCATTGTGGTTTTGATGCGTAGGTAAACGGTTCTTGCTAAGCCCGTAGCAGCCATGTAAAATATGCAACAACAAAGTAGAGGGCGTCTAACTTGTTTTTGCGGGGCATGTTGTGATGTGATATGGTCAAGATGTGATGCTATATTTTATTGTATGAGATGATCATGTTTTGTAACCGAAGTTATCGGCAAGCTGGCGAGAGCCATATGGTTGTCGCTTTATTGTATGAAATGCAAGCATACATAATTGCTTTACTTTATCACTAAGTGGTAGCGATAGTCGTAGAAGCAATAGATGGCGTAACGACAACGATGGTACGATGGAGATCAAGGTGTCGCGCCGGTGACGATGGTGATCACGACGGTGCTTCAAAGATGGAGATCACCAGCACAAGATGATGATGGCCATATCATATCACTTATATTGATTGCATGTAATGTTTATCCTTTATGCATCTTATCTTGCTTTGATTGACGGTAGCATTTTAAGATGATCTCTCACTAATAATCAAGAAGTGTTCTCCCTGAGTATGCACCGTTGCGAAAGTTCTTCGTGCTGAGACACCACGTGATGATCGGGTGTGATAGGCTCTACGTACAAATACAACGGGTGCAAAACAGTTGCACACGCGGAATATTCAGGTCATACTTGACGAGCCTAGCATATACAGATATGGCCTCGGAACACGGAGACCGAAAGGTCGAACGTGAATCATATAGTAGATATGATCAACATAGTGATGTTCACCATTGAAACTACTCCATCTCACGTGATGATCGGACATGGTTTAGTTGATTTAGATCACGTAATCACTTAAATGACTAGAGAGATGTTTGTCTAAGTGGGAGTTCTTAAGTAATATGATTAATTGAACTTAAATTTATCGTGAACTTAGTACCTGATAGTATTTTGCTTGTCTATGTTTGTTGTAGATAGATGGCTCGTGCTGTTGTTCCGTTGAATTTTAATGCGTTCCTTGAGAAAGCAAAGTTGAAAGATGATGGTAGGAATTACACGGATTGGGTCCATAACCTGAGGATTATCCTCATTGCTGCCTGGAAGAATTACATCTTGGAAGCACCGCTGGGTGCAGAACTGCTTCTTGATGCAACCGACAACGTTAAGAACGTCTGGCGAGCAAAGTGATGACTACTCGATAGTTCGATTGTGCCATGCTTCACGGCTTAGAACCGGGTCTTCAATGGCGTTTTGAGCGTCATGGAGCATATGAGATGTTCAGGAGTTGAAGTTAATATTTCAAGCAAATGCCGGATTGAGAGATATGAAGTCTCCAATAAGTTCTATAGCTGCAAGATGGAGGAGAATAGTTACGTCGGTGAACACATACTCAAAATATGGGTATAATAATCACTTGATTCAACTAGGAGTTAATCTTCACGATGATAGTGTCATTGATGAATTCTCCAATCACGCCACCAAGCTACAAGAGCTTCGTGATGAACTATAATATGCAAGGGATGGACAAGACTATTCTGAGCTCTTCGCAATGCTAAAAGCCGCGGAGGTAGAAATCAAGAAGGAGCATCAAGTGTTGATGGTTAACAAGACCACCAGTTTCAAGAAAAAGGGCAAAGGGAAGAAGAAGGGGAACTTCAAGAAGAACAACAAACAAGTTGCTGCTCAAGAGAAGAAACCCAAGTCTGGACCAAAGCCTGAAGAGTGGTCCTCCCCCCTCGCTCCTTTATATACAGGGGCGGGGGGCACCCTAGGACACACAAGTTGATCTACGGATCGTTCCTTAGCCGTGTGCGGTGCCCCCCTCCACCATATTCCACCTCGGTCATATCGTCGTGGAGTTTAAGCGAAGCCTGCGCGATAGAACATCATCATCGTCCCACGCCGTCGTCTTGATGGAACTCATCCCGAAGCTTTCTTTGGATCGGAGCCGGGGATCGTCATCGAGCTGAGCGTGTCTGAACTTCGGAGGTGTCGTACGTTCGGTACTTGGATCGGTCGGATCGTGAAGACGTACGACTACATCAACCGCTTTGTCATAACGCTTCCGCTTACGGTCTACGAGGGTATGTGGACAAACACTCTCCCCTCTCGTTGCTATGCCATCACCATGATCTTGCGTGTGCGTAAGAATTTTTTTGAAATTACTACGTTCCCAACATAAAGGTGCTTATAAACAGATAAAGTACATCATCTAGACCTTCTTGACACGCTTGATCATGACGCTGCGGCTGTCCGTGTACTCGTCGGTTACGGGAAGCAGACACGCCCTCAAGTCCAAGATCTGCATGTACATGTCGTAGCATGCGTATTGATAATCCCCAAGTGCAGGGAATCATCGTAGCAATTCCCAAAGGTGGAAGTGATAAGTATGGAGTGTCGAACCCACAAGGAGCTAAAGGCAAGATCAATATTCTCTCAAGCCCTATCTGCCACTGATACGACTGTACGTGCACCGAACGTTTGCTTCCAACTAGAAACAAGAAATAAAACCATGTTGTGGGTATAAAGAGGATAACTTTCTATGATATCGGAGAGCTAAAATATAAAAGTAGGTGCTGTTATCATAAATTTAGAATATATTACTAAATAATATAAATAGCGAGTGTGGAATAATGGTGGATCGGTCTGCGGAATTGTCCTAAGCAATTGTTAACAAGATCGATAGTCGTCATTGAAATTTCATATGAGGGAGAGGCATCAACTAACATACTTTTCCTACTTGGATCATATGCACTTATGATTGGAACTCTAGCAAGCATCCGCAAATACTAAAGATTCATTAAGGTAAAACCCAACCATAGCATTAACACATCAAGTCCCATTTTATCCCATACGCAACAACCCCCTTACTCGGGTTTGTGTTTCAGTCACTCACGCAACCCACTATAAGTTAATCATGCACGTATTGCAACACCCTACAGCGGGAATCCCTCACGCTTGCGCGACACGGAGGGCACCATAGGACAGCACCAAAATAAAACATACAACTCGTACCAATCTAGATCATCAATCAATCGAAAGACAAAAGATATCTACTCAAAACATCATAGGATGGCAACACATCATTGGATCATAATATGTGGCATAAAGCACCATGTTCAAGTAGGGATTACATCGGGGTGTGGGAGAGTGGACCGCATAAAAGAGATGAGGATGGTGATGATGATGGTGATGTTGATGAAGACGATCACCGCGGCGATGATTCCCCTCCCGATGACACTCCGGTCCCACCAAGAGAGAGGAGGAGAGCTTCTCCCCCTTGTGCTTCCTCCTCCATGGCTTTCCCCGTCTGGTCCTTGGCCTTCATGGAGATGATGGCCCCTCCGAGATCCTCCTCCATGGCCTCCGGTGATGATGGCCCCCTCGGCAGGTGCCGAGAGGGCCTAGATTGATTTCTCGTGGCTCTGAGGCTTGCAGTGGCGGAACTTCGATCTAGGTTAATTCTGAAGGTTTCTCTATTTATAGGAATTTTTGGCGTTGGTTTCACGTCAGGGAGGTCTCCGGGCTGTCCACAAGATAGGGGCCACGCCCTAGGGGAGGGCGGCCCCCACTCTCGTGGGCAGCCCGGGACTCTTCTGGCCCAACTCCGATGCTCCTTGGTCTTCTTTTGGTCCAGAAAAAATCCTCAAAAATTGGCACGTCAATTGGACTCCGTTTGGTATCCTTTTACGTAAAACACAAAAACAAGGAGAAAAGTAAGCTGCACTGGGCTCTAGGTTAATAGGTTAGTCCCAAAAATCATATAAAATGACATATAAATGCATATAAAACATCATAGATTGATAATATAATAGCATGAATACTTCATAAAACTTTTCATGATCAAACTTTTCGTTGGAGACGTATCAGCATCCCCAAGCTTAATTCCTGCTCGTCCTCGAGTAGGTAAATGATAAAAGAAATAATTTATGAAGTGTGGATGCTAGAAGGTGCACATGTTTGATCAATGATAATTTCAATCACCTTTTCTAGCATCAATATGTGTCATAATAGTAGTTTATCTCATAAAACTTTTCATGATCAAGTAACAATCTATTCACAATGTCAAGTATGGTTCAGAAACTTCATTGAGAACTAACAAACTATGATCTCGATGGTGAAGCAATTGCAATTTATCATAACATCAGAAAGAGTCAAGAATAGAGCTTTTCAGCAAGTCCACATACTCAATTATCATATAGTCTTCTACAATTGCTAACACTCACGCAATACTTGTGGTTATGGAGTTTCAGCCGGACACTAAGAAAGATAGGGGCTTATTGTGTTGCCTCCCAACGTATTCACCTTTAGGTGATGTCAACAATAATAGCCTATGCCAACTTACATCCAATTGGATATATATATATCATGATCTTTCAAACACGAGGAGCTTGCCAAAGGATAAAATGAAAAAGGGGAACGTGAGAATCACCTTGACTCAAGCATAAAGTAAAAACATAAAGTAAAAGATAGGCCCTTCGCAGAGGGAAGCATAGGTTGTCATGCGCGTTTAGGGTTGATGCACAAAATCTTAATGCAAAAGAACGTCACTTTATATTGCCCCTTGTATGTGGACCTCTATTATGCAGTCTGTCGCTTTTATCACTTCCACAACAAGTTCGTACAAAGCTTATTTTCTCTGCACTAATAAGTCATACATATTTAGAGAGCAATTTTTATTGCTTGCACCGATGACAACTTACTTGAAGGATCTTACTCAATCCATAGGTAGGTATGGTGGACTCTCATGGCAAAACTGGGTTTAAGGGTATTTGGAAGCACAAGTAGTATCTCTACTTGGTGCAAGTAATTTGGCTAGCATGAGGGAGAAAGGCAAGCTCAACATGTTTGGAAGGTCAAAAGGCAAGCTCAACATGTTTGGAAGGTCAATGACAATATACTTTAACTGAGATGTCGGAAAACATAAACCATTACGTTGTCTTCCTTGTCCAACGTCAACTCTTTTAGCATGTCATACTTAATGAGTGCTTCAGAATCATAAAAGATGTCCAAGATAATATATTTGTATGTGAACCTCTCTTTCCTTATTACTTCCTATTAATTGCAACGATGACCGATACTATGTTTGCCAACTCTCAACAACTTTTATGCCTCATACTTTCTATGTGTGAAGTCATCACTAACCATGTTATAAGCATATGAAACATATAAAAATTCAGATTTATGACATTCAATTCATTCCCCCCATTTACTCATAGGATATACATGAAGTACATGAGTAAATGACAAACTACTCCAAAAGATATGAGTGAAATATACTGAGTAGGCAAATAATTAACTAGCCATGGGAGGGTTCCTTTTCTATTCAAAATTTCAGATCCAATGATTTTATTCAAACAGCAAGTAAAACAAAATAAAATGACATTGCAAGGATAGCACAACTCATGTGAAGAAGCAAAAAACTTAGGTTCAACCGATACTAACCGATAGTTGTTGAAGAAGAAAGGTGGGATGCCAAATGGGGCATCCCCAAGCTTAGATGTTTGAGACTTCTTGGAATATTATCTTGGGGTGCCTTGGGCATCCCCAAGCTTAAACTTTTGTGTCTCCTTAATTCTTCTCATATCATGGTTTCTCTTTTTATCATCATCCACACCAAACTCAACAAGAACTCGTGAGATAGGTTAGTATAAACCAATGAAAAACCTTATCATTTTCAACTGTAAAAAATCACTAGAATTATTATTCAACATTGCATACTAAATGCCTCTGTCGACGTTCTAGGAACGGGGGTCCCCAGACTTGCCTGCCTGCGGCCTGTGGCGTGGCTCAAAGGGCCCCCAGCACAGCCCATCTTCATCAACACAGGCTCAAGACCCTTGCGAGAGGCCAAGCCTCGTGGGGCGGACGACAGGGAGCTTCCTCAGGCACGGCCTCATCAGGCGGGCTCACGAGGAGGCGGAGAGTTCAAGGCAGGGTACCTCGCGAGGTGCCCATGACGCAAGCCATGATGACCAAGGGCCCGATCGAGGCGCCGGCCCATGTGATGTCCTCCTTTCCTCTTTGGTGCAAAGGGAGCAAGCGCAGCGAGAGCATCAAGCAAAGGCATCCATTTCGTGCAATAAGACCAAGACCAGCCCAACAGCAGGGAGGAAGTCATTGTGGAGCCCGAACAGGCGTCACCACGAGCCTTTGGCGGCGAGGACCAACTTTAGTCGGGATATGCGTGCAGATGTTCCCCATCAAAATGGCCAATTGTTGGCGCCCTTCCGCTCAATATTTGGGAGAGGCCGGGGCCTTTGCCTATAAATAGGACTAGCCACCCCGTGGTAGAGGCATCTGGATCATCACCAAGAAACTAGTAGATAGAGCGTGAACTCCTCCTAGCAGTTAAATCGCACCAGATAAAAGAGACCCTCGCGAGGCTGTTCCTCCTTGTATTGTTCATCATCAGCCCAAGAGGCAATCCACCACACCACACCTTTGAGTAGGGTATTAGACCACAATGGTGGCTGAACGATATAAACCCGTGTCTCTTGTGTTGTTTCTTTCGTAGTTTAGATCCTAGCGATTCGGCGAGGAGCAGGTAGATAGAGTGTGAAATCTCCGCGCGCACCCCAATGTTCGAATCTCAAGGGTCTGCGGAACCGAAATCAACATTTGGCGCGCCCGGTAAAGTGCGCGGAATTAAATCTTCCGTCGCCCTGTTCTTCTCCGACCATCGCGTCCATGTCAGACGCTCGTCGGGCCCGCGCCGAGCGCCGAGCCGCCCTCGCTCCCCGTGTCGCCCAGACGGCTCCCATCGGTGGGCGTCCTCGTCGTTCCCCGTCACCTGCCGTCAACACCGCCATCGGCCTGGCGGGGAATGGGCAGCAAGCATCGTCCCAGCATTCCCCCGTGGCCTGTTGGGAAGAGCCGCGCGGCCTCTTCCTCACCCACCCCGTCGCGCCGGCTCCCTCGGTCGTCGCAGCCCTCCTGGGCGGCTCGCAGGCGCCGCCCTATAGCCACCATGTCAAGCCATTCGTCCGCCGGGTTGGCGCCGCCTCCATGCGGCAGGGGGCTCCCCCGGGCCGGTCGGAGCCATCGGCCAGGCTGGCCTTCAGCTCTGAGGACCACCCCTCCACCTCGGCCTGCTCGGGTGCGCTGCCCATGCTCTGCACGCCCACCATCTGCCTGGTGGCTGTCACCAGGACTCTCATCGACAGCGGCGCGGGCCTCAGCGTCCTCTCAGTTGAGGCCTTCAACCTCCTCTGCATACCCCAGGAGCGGCTGCAACCCAGCCGGCCTTTCTCGGGCGTCGGAGGCGGGTCATCCAGCTCCTTGGGACAGATCCGGCTCCCGGTAACTTTCGGCACCTACGACAATTTCCGCATAGAGCTGGTCGATTTCGACATCGCCCCCATCGGCCTCCCCTACAACGCCATCCTCGGCTATCCAGCACTGGCCAAATTCATGGCCGCGACTCACCCGGCATACATGTAACGCCCTGGATCCGATGCGCCAGGTGTCCGCCAGTTATTCGCCGTTGTTGCCATGTCATTTGCTTGCGTGTTGCACTTTGCCATGTCATCATATGCATTTTATCATGTCATCATGTGCATTTCATTTTGCATACATGTCCGTCTCATGCATCCGAGCCTTTTCCCCGTTGTCCGTTTTGCAATCCGGCACTCTTATGCCCTCCGGCGTCCCCCTTTTGCCTCTTCTCTTGTGCGGGTGTTGAACTTTCTCGGAATGGCCCGAGGTTTGCCAAGTGGCCTTGGTATAGCACCGGTAGACCGCCTGTCAAGTTTCGTGCCATTTGGAGGTCGTTTGATACTCAACAGTTAGCAGGGTAACCGCAAGCCTCTTTTGTTGCAGCCCAACACCCCTTCCAAAGTGGCCCAAAGCCCAGCAAACTCCCCTCCATGTTATCGGTCGTTCGATCACGATCGCGTGGCCGAAAACCGCTCCTCATTTGGACTCTCCTTGCTCCCTCTACCTATAAATATGTGCATCCCCTCCAATTTTCGCGCAGTCCAAACCTAGCCTTCCTCTTCCTCGCGCCGCCGGACACGTCCAACCTCACCCGGACATGTCCGCCGCCCCAGCCACCTCACTCCGGCCAATCCGGAGCCGCCACATCACCTCCGCCGCCTCCGCGCCCTATGGGACGCCGCCACGTCGCCTCCACGCGCCCACATCGCCGCCGGGCCCTTGAGCCATCTCCGCCCGCTTGGGCCACGGCGGCCCGATCCGCCCGGTCGGCGCCCGCGCCCTCCGGCCTCTGCCCGTCGCGGCGAGCCCTCGCGGGCTTCGCTCGCCGCCGCCCATGGCTACCTCCGGCGCCCGCAACCTCCTCCGTCGGCCTTCCTTTGCGCGCCGCCCGCTCTCCCGCCGCCCGCCCGTGATGCGCCGCCGCCCGCTCTCTCCCCCGCCGGCCGGCGATGCGCGCCGCCCGGCTCCGGTCGCGCCCAGCGCCGAGCCCCTCGGCCGTGTGTGGCGCCGCCGCCTCGCGCCCGGCCCGTCGCCTCTAAGCGCCGCCATGGCGCCCGGACGCGTGTGGTAACCTCCTCCGCCCGCCGCGCGATCCGGCAGTCCGGCCGCCCAGCCGCCCCGGCCACCGGAGCCCTCGCCGCCCCTGCCCAGCTCGCCGGCATCTTCTTCCTCGGCCGCGGCCCGCCCGAACCCCGCCGTTGACTTCTCCCCCCCCTCGAGGTCGAAATTTCTTCCAAGTCCCTGGAATTTTGTCATCAACATGCCATATTCGTTGCATCACATCTCCGCATCCGTAGCTCCGTTTCGTGCGTATAATCTGTGAAATTGTTCGTCTCGACGAGTACTTCATTTCATTCCATTGCATAATTTTCATTTGAGGTCATCTTGATGCCCGAAATGCTGTTGGAGAAGGGCTTCAGATTGTTAGTTTCTGTTTCTTAACAGAACTTGTCGTTTTATCATTTTTGCCATGATTGATGTGTGCATCCTATGAGGTTGAGCTCTACATGAATGTTGAACTATGCCTTGCCATCTTTCCAGGGGTGTTGACCATGTATTTTTGTGAGTTGTGTGCTGAGTGTATCAAGCTTGTAAAGTAGGGTAGTTGTTGTTGCTGTTTTCCTGACAGATTCTGTTATATTTTGATGCCATGTTAACATGCTTCCACTAATCAATATATGCATAATCTGAAGATGCTCTATAAACATGTTTTGATATACATGTCATGCTCTATCCATTCATGCCCTTTTTTGCAATTATAGCCTGCTGGAACATGTTCATATCTTGCTCCAAAGTTGCTTGAAAATGTTGTTTGTCAGCGAATCAGCCTGTTAACATTAAGTTCACTTGTTCCCATGTGTTTTCCTAGTGATCCATGCACCCTATGACCTTGCTCTTGCCATGCTTAGCTTCATAAACATGCCTTCTTACTGTTGGTTGCCTTGCCATGCCATGTATTGCTCTGTGGTGAGTGGTTCGAGCTCACGAACATGCCTACTTATTGTTGTTCCTGCCATGTATAAATCTGTAATATAACTTGCCATGTTTACATGGGTGCCATCATATTTTCTATGCCTTTTTGGCTCATGGTCGATAAGGGTCTTTTGATATATGCAATTAGTAGATTCATGCCATGCCTTTGTTTGCCATGATAAGTTCCTGTAACATGTTGTTTGATAGCTCTAAACATTGCAACTTTGATGTTATTTACGCTAAAGTCTGAAATTGTTATTACTTGCAATATCTCCATGTCATTTTGAGCATGTTCTAGTGATTTCTGGAGATAGCTCAGTGTTCATGTTTTGTTATGCTTTACGTATACTTCATGCCCATGTCTTTTGTTATTATGTTGGGGTGCTGTAGCATATTGTTTTGATGCTTGTAAGATGCCTAGTTGCTGTTTTGGACAGATTGTTGCTATGACTTGTTTAGTGTGTGTGTGTGTTGCACCGTTGCTCCGTTTTGAGTGTGCTCTATATGAAACTTGCTTGTTTTTGCATGTAGTGCCATATTATCATGTTGCATCCTTGTTTTGGTGCGTTTGCTTGATGTTTGGGTGCATTTTGCATCGATGCCATGTTTAACTTGTTTTGCTCATATCTTCTAGACCGTAGCTCCAAATCTAATGAACTTTATATGTAACTTGACTAGAATTTCGTGTAGATCATCTTGGTGTATCTTAACTTGCTGTTTAACAACTTGAACACAAGGTTTATTCAGTTCTGGACCAATTTCGAAATTTGCATATGAGGACTTACCGGAATTGTTATATGTTGTTCCCGGCCTCATTTAAACTTGCCTTGATGTGTTGTTCTTGTTTGCATCATCTCTTGCCATGAGTAGCTTCATGTAGCTTTGTCATGCATCATGCTTGTTGTGCATCTTGCCTTGTTCATGTGTGGTGTGTTTACCATGTTGTGTGCTTCTTTTCGATAGTTCCCGTTTCGTTGCGATCGTGAGGATTCGTTCGTCTTCGGTTGGTTCGGCTTCCTCCGTCCATCTTCTTCATGGACTCGTTCTTCTTCCTTGCGGGATTTCAGGCAAGATGACCGCTACCCTGGATCTCACTACTATCATTGCTATGCTAGTTGCCTCGTTCTTTCGCTATGCTGCGCTACCTATTACCTGTTTGTCCAGCCATCCCATATTGTCATGAACCCCTAACCTTTGACACCTTCCCTATGCAAACCGTCGTTTGGCTATGTTACCGCTTTGCTCCGCCCCTCTTATAGCGTTGCTAGCTGCAGGTGAAGTTGAAGATTTCTCCATGGTGGACAGGATTTTGGTTGGGATATCACAATATCTCTCATATTATTAATGCATCTATATATTTGGCAAAGGGTGGAAGGCTCGGCCTTATGCCTGGTGTTTTGTTCCACTCTTGCCGCCCTAGTTTCCGTCATACTGGTGTTATGTTCCCGGATTTTGCGTCCCTTACGCGGTCGGGTGATTTATGGGACCCCCCTGACAGTTCGCTTTGAATAAAACTTGTCCAGCAAGGCCCAACATTGACTTTTACCATTTGCCTCACCACCACCTACTTTTACCTTGGGAGTCGCTCTCTCGAGGGTCATCTTTATTATAGCCCCCCCGGGCCAGTGCTTGTCTAAGTGTTGGCCCGAACCGAGCCGCCTGCGGGGCCCCCTCGGGGCAACTCGAGGTCTGGTTTTACTCGTAGCCTGTCTCATACGGTGTTGCCCTGAGAACGAGATATGTGCAGCTCCTAGGATTGTCGGCGCATCGGGCGGTCTTGCTGGTCTTGTTTTACCATTGTCAAAATGTCTTGATGTACCGGGATACCGAGTCGATCGGAGTGTCGGGTGAAGGTCTATTCGCCGATGATCGCGAGAGCTTGTCATGGGCTAAGTTGGGACACCCTGCGGGGTTTAAACTTTCGAGAGCCGTGCCGCGGTTATGTGGCAGATGGGAATTTGTTAATGTCGGTTGTAGATAACTTGACACGGATCGAATTAAAACACATCAACCGAGTGTGTAGCCGTGATGGTCTCTTCTCGGCGGAGTCCGGGAAGTGAACACGGTTTCTATGTTATGTTTGACGTAAGTAGGTGTTCAGGATCACCTCTTGATCATTGCTAGCTTCTCGACCGTTCCGCTTGTTTCTCTTCTCGCTCTCTTTTGTGTTGGTTAGCCACCACACTTGCTTAGCCGGTGCTGCAACCGCACCACTTTACCCTTCCTTTCCCATTAAGCTTTGCTAGTCTTGATACCCATGGTAATGGGATTCTTTGAGTCCTCGTGGCTCACGGATACTTCAAAACCAGTTTGCGGTGCCTATGTTACCGGCGGTGGCGCAACCAAGCTCAAGGAGGAGCTCGATGAAGATCTTGCCTTTTGTTTTGTTTCGTTCTAGTTGATCGAGAGTGGAGCCCAGTTGGGGTCGATCGGGGACCTTTGTCGCATTTGGGGTTCTTCTTTTATTTTGGTTCCGTAGTCGGACCTTGACTGTATCTGGATGATGTAATGCTTTATTCATGTAATTGTGTGAAGTGGCGATTGTAAGCCAACTATGTATCTCTTTCCCTTATGTATTACATGGGTTGGGTGAAGATTACCTCACTTGCGACATTGCTTTCAATGTGATTATGCCTCTAAGTTGTGCTTCGACACGTGGGAGATATAGCCGCATCGAGGGCGTTACAAGTTGGTAATCAGAGCCTTCCCTGACTTTAGGAGCCCCATTCCTTGATCGTTTTTAGCGGCCGAGTTGTGTCTAGAAAAATGTTTTGAGTCATTTAGGATTATATATCGGAGAGTTAGGAATTCTTTTTACTCCTCAGTCCCTTCGTCGCTCTGGTGAGGTCTCCTGACGTAGAAGTTTTGACTTTCCTCTCCTCAAATTTCACTAAAAAAAAATTTAGGATCACGCGGGTATCTTGGAATCGTTAGATGGTTTTATGATGAGAACATTGTCTTGGTGCCTCTGTCGGGGTTTAGTGGAAGTGTCCGGGAGTTGAGCTACGAGGTGTTGTCGTCATAATTTTATCGTTGCGATTCTGGAATACGAGTTTAATGCGCCGACATCGAAAATCTCTTTTATGCAGTTGTTGGTGAGATAACCCCGCTAACCTTGATCTTGAGGTGAGTACGGGAGTATTGCCATGACTTGTATAACGGATGCTTTTGAAGGTTGAGGTAGACGATTTCGAAGGTTTCTTGGTTATGTGTTGACGGATGGATCTGACTTGGATGTAGGTATTGTTAGTTTGGGTGAGATATATTGCTTCCTGTATCCCCAACACAGATTGCATAACCAAGAAAGTTTTGGGAGTTTTATAGGTGGGAATTCAAGTAGCTCCTAGAATATCTTTCCGACAGATGCATGATATGGGATTGGGTAAATCTCTATCATATGTTTGTTTCCGGCTTATTATGCAAGCCAATCCTTTGTTTTGTGTTATTTGTGGTATTCGAGTTGCTTCGAAGTCAAATGTTGAATCCATACCTTTCCTAAACGGTGTTCTCATAGTGCTATGTGAATACTAATCCTTTTGATCATTGAGGTTGTCTTGTTAATTCTTTTCCAACCGGTGCGTTTCTCTTCGAGATGTTCCCATCATTCTCCCCATCCGCAAGATCAATTCTAAGTTTTTCTCAACGGTGTTTGTTTCATGCGTCTCCAAGTTGCCTTTGTTTTTCCCGCCCACCCACCCTTTTTTTCCTCAAGGACTAAGATTTCTTTACCAAGTATCCTTTTATTTTTGTGAAGTTTCTCCATTCTTTTCCGACAATGTTCTTACCCGGTGGTTCTCAAGAAGATGTTCTACTAGTTCGTCATTCCTCATTCCTTTCTCTTCTCCGGTGGATTCAAGTCAAGTTTTGTTGATCATACCTTTTTCCTCATTTCAATGTTTTCTCATACCGGTGCACCTCATTATCATTCTACTTCTCGCTATTCATTTGTTCTGGAGTGCTGAAGATATCTCACAAGACTTGCGTTTCCATTCTCAATCCCTTCAAGATATTGCGAGATTGGTATCTCATTCAAGTCATTTAATTCAACCGGTGCAACATCTCTTTTTAATCTTTTCAACGATGTTCTTTTGAGTGGGCCCTAACCCACAGGTCTTTTCCCAGGATCTTACCTGACTCTTCTATTTTCCCAGAACTATCCTAAATTCTTCTCCAAGTTTGACGTAAGAATGAGTTATCATCAGTCAAATGTTTTTCTCCAAGATCTTTCAAATTCTTTTCATAGTTGGCTCAACCTCTTCGCTTTTGATTCTTCCGGTGTGCCTCAACAATTCATGGTGGTGTTTCACGTTGTCATTCTCAACATTTGAAGACCGAAGAAGGATTTTTCTTAAATCTTGGTCCATTCTCTTCAATATTCATGGTCTCATAATTGTTTTCGATTGTGAGAATTCTTTTCACCCATCCGGAGCATTTCATGAGTTGTTTCCATTTCTTTCCTCCGAAGGCCATCATGACATAATTCTTCATTCGGCGTGTAGCTATCATTCTCCAAATCTTACCGGTGCATCGCTCAAATACCCTCTAATCAGTTCATGTTCTCTTCATTCTCATGTATCTAAATCCCTTCAAGTATCTTCATTCATTTTCCAATTCTTCCCGGTGAATTGTGCCTTTGCTACTTTCGTTTTCAATTCTTACGGTGGTTCGTTCAAGATTTCACTTCCTTCATTATCATATCAATTCATTCGTTGTTTCGAAATCCCACCGGTGGTTTCATAAATACCTCCTCAAGTTTGCGCTATATCTCTCTTAATTCGTTCTACGAGAATAAGTAGTATGTCAAATCCGTTGCTTGTCATCAATTAAATTTGATGAAGGATAAGCATACAATAAATCTTATTCTTATTTCCTTGAGGTGATTCAATTCTTTTCTTTTCCGGAGTTCCAACTTTTCCGCATTATCTCGTCGCGGATATCCATCTAAATCATTGCAAGGATTCACTTTGTGTTTTCAATTTCTCTTTCTTTTCATTCCTTTTGTTTACCGGAGCTCTTCATGGAGGTTCTACATGATGGTTCATCAAGGATTTAATAAACTTCTCAAAGTTTTCATCGAGATTCTTTCCTAAGGAGCTCAAGCTTTCTTCATATGGTAATCCGGAGTGCAATTCTTTCTACCATATTTTCGAGGTGGTGTTATGTCACTCTTGACAATTTCCCTCATGTTTCATGATTCATATTGTTGTCAAGAATGAGGTATTTTAAATCCAGCAGTCTCTTCATTGGAGTTATCTTGGTATAGATTTCACCTAAAGCCTTCCCTAAGGGTTGTTGCTATTTGTGGTGATTATGCATGACCCAAGCTTGCTCTTTATCCTCTTGGTGGAAGAAGTTTTCATCTCTTCGTTGATCTCAAGCAATCAATTATTTTCGTTAGTGGCCGGTTGACACCTCATAGTCTCGAGATGTTTGCCATAAGCCCACAACAAGCTTGTGCTTCTCGTTGTTGATTTTCCAACAACTCCATTCGATTCTTCTTTGCAAGGATGCTTTCCAAGTTCACTTGTGGCAAAAGTTATCATTTTCTTCCCCGTTCCTTTATCCCAACGGCCTAACTTCTATTCTTTCGTTACGGAGGCATTGTGATGTTGTGCTCTTCACCCGTCACCTCGTTTTGTGAGCATCGTGTTCTTTTCTTGATTATCCATTTAACCAGAGTGTTGTGTCATCTCTTCCATATCTTTTCATCTCATCAAATTTTCTTCTCTTTTCTACCGGAGTGCTGTCCAAATTTTGTCATTCTTGTTCCTTGGCTATCTCATTATACCGATGTGGTCATATTCTTTTCGTTCGTGAAGCTCTTATTTCCATGTCTTTCAACCTTCAAATTTTCGTAATTCTCTTTGTTCCTCTTTTCTAACGGATTGGTTGCAATCTCGTTCATCTCTGTTGTACTCTTTCTTTTAAATTGCTCAACCTCTCAAGGTTCGTGGTTTCACTCGTTCGTCAAAGAAGCAACTTAGTTTACCTCTTATCTTCCTCTTCCTTTTCCCTTCGGTGCCATCCTAGATCTCGGGACGAGATCCTCTCGTAGTGGTGGAGTGTTGTAACGCCCCGGATCCGATGCGCCAGGTGTCCGCCAGTTATTCGCCGTTGTTGCCATGTCATTTGCTTGCGTGTTGCACTTTGCCATGTCATCATATGCATTTTATCATGTCATCATGTGCATTTCATTTTGCATACATGTCCGTCTCATGCATCCGAGCCTTTTCCCCGTTGTCCGTTTTGCAATCCGGCACTCCTATGCCCTCCGGCGTCCCCCTTTTGCCTCTTCTCTTGTGCGGGTGTTGAACTTTCTTGGAATGGCCCGAGGTTTGCCAAGTGGCCTTGGTATAGCACCGGTAGACCGCCTGTCAAGTTTCGTGCCATTTGGAGGTCGTTTGATACTCCAACAGTTAGCGGTAGCTCGAAGCCTCTTTTGTTGCAGCCCAACACCCCTTCCAAAGTGGCCCAAAGCCCAGCAAACTCCCATCCATGCTATCGGTCGTTCGATCACGATCGCGTGGCCGAAAACCGCTCCTCATTTGGACTCTCCTAGCTCCCTCTACCTATAAATATGTGCATCCCCTCCAATTTTCGTGCAGTCCAACCCTAGCCTTCCTCTTCCTCGCGCCGCCGGACACGTTCAACCTCACCCGGACATGTCCGCCGCCCCAGCCACCTCACTCCGGCCAATCCGGAGCCGCCACATCACCGCCGCCGCCTCCGCGCCCTATGGGACGCCGCCACGTCGCCTCCAAGCGCCCACATCGCCGCCGGGCCCGTGGAGCCCATCCGGCCCGCTCCGGGCCACGGCGGGCCCGATCCGCCGGTCGGCGCCCGCGCCCTCCGGCCTCCGCCCGTCGTCGCGAGCCCTCGCGCCGGGCTTCGCTTGCGCCATGCTGGCTACCTCCGGCGCCCGCAACCTCCTCCGCCGGCCTTCCTTTGCGCGCGCCGCCTTCTCTCCCCCTCGGCGCGGCGGTGCCGCCCCAGCTCCGGGTCGCGCCCGCCGAGCCCCCTCGGCCGTGTTGATCTGCCGCCTCGCCCCGGCCCGTCGCCTCAGCGCCGCCATGGCGCCCGGACGCGTCTCGCCCAACCTCCTCCTCCGCCCGCGCCTTGATCCGGCAGTCCGGCCGCCCTGCCACCGTAGCCCTCGCCGCCCCTGCCCAGCTCGCGGCATCTTCTTCCTCGGCGCTGCCCGCCCGAACCCGCCGTTGACTTCTCCCCCCCTCGAGGTGAAATTTCTTCCAAGTCCACGGAATTTTGTCATCAACATGCCATATTCGTTGCATCACATCTCTGCATCCGTAGCTCCGTTTCGTGCATATAATATGTGAAATTGTTCGTCTCGACGAGTACTTCATTTCATTCCATTGCATCATTTTCATTTGAGGTCATCTTGATGCCCGAAAATTTGTTGGAAAAGGGCTTGATTGTTAGTTTCATTTCTTATGAACTTGCCGTTTATCATTTTGCCATGATTGATGTGTGCATCCTATGAGGTTGAGCTCTACATGAATGTTGAACTATGCCATGCCATATTTCCAGGGTGTTGACCATGTATTTTTGTGAGTTGTGTGCTGAGTGTATCAAGCTTGTAAAGTAGGGTAGTTCTTTGTTCTTTGTTTTCTGACAGATTCTGTTATATTTTGATGCCATGTTAACATGCTTCCACTAATCAATATATGCATAATCTGAAGATGCTCTATAAACATGTTTTGATATACATGTCATGCTCTATCCATTCATGCCCTTGTTTGCAATTATAGCCTGCTGGAACATGTTCATATCTTGCTCCAAAGTTGCTTAAAAATGTTATTTGTCAGCCTGTTAACATTAAGTTCACTTGTTCCCATGTGTTTTCCTAGTGATCCATGCACCCTATGACCTTGATCTTGCCATGCTTAGCTTCATAAACATGCCTTCTTACTGTTGGTTTCCTTGCCATGCCATGTATTGCTCTGTGGTGAGTGGTTCGAGCTCACGAACATGCCTACTTATTGTTGTTCCTGCCATGTATAAATCTGTAATATAACTTGCCATGTTTACATGGGTGTCATCATATTTTCTATGCCTTTTTGGCTCATGGTCAGTAAGGGTCTTTTGATATATGAAATTAGTAGATTCATGCCATGCCTTTGTTTGCCATGATAAGTTCCTGTAACATGTTGTTTGATAGGTCTAAACATTGCAACCTGATGTTATTTCTGCTAAAGTCTGAAATTGTTATTACTTGCATTATCTCCATGTCATTTTGAGCATGTTCTAGTGATTTCTGGAGATAGCTCAGTGTTCATGTTTTGTTATGCTTTACGTGTACTTCATGCCCATGTATTTTGTTATTATGTTGGGGTGTTGTAGCATATTGTTTTGATGCTTGTAAGATGCCTAGTTCTTTGTTTTGGATGATTGTTGCTATGACTTGTTTAGTGTGTGTGTGTTGCACCGTTGCTCCTTTTGAGTGTGCTCTATATGAAACTTGCTTGTTTTTGCATGTAGTGCCATATTATCATGTTGCATCCTTGTTTTGGTGCGTTTGCTTGATGTTTGGGTGCATTTTGCATCGATGCCATGTTTAACTTGTTTTGCTCATATCTTCTAGACCGTAGCTCCAAATCTAATGAACTTTATATGTAACTTGACTAGAATTTCGTGTAGATCATCTTGGTGCATCTTAACTTGCTGTTTAACAACTTGAACACAAGGTTTATTCAGTTCTGGACCAATTTCGAAATTTGCATATGAGGACTTACCGGAATTGTTATATGTTGTTCCCGGCCTCATTTAAACTTGCCTTGATGTGTTGTTCTTGTTTGCATCATCTCTTGCCATGAGTAGCTTCATGTAGCTTTGTCATGCATCATGCTTGTTGTGCATCTTGCCTTGTTCATGTGTGGTGTGTTTACCATGTTGTGTGCTTCTTTTCGATAGTTCCCGTTTCGTTGCGATCGTGAGGATTCGTTCGTCTTCGGTTGGTTCGGCTTCCTCGTCCATCTTCTTCATGGACTCGTTCTTCTTCCTTGCGGGATTTCAGGCAAGATGACCGCTACCCTGGATCTCACTACTATCATTGCTATGCTAGTTGCCTCGTTCTTCGCTATCTTTGCGCTACCTATTACTGTTTGTCCAGCCATCCCATATTGCCATGAACCCCTAACCTTTGACACCTTTCCTATGCAAACCGTTGTTTGGCTATGTTACCGCTGTGCTCCGCCCCTCTTATAGCGTTGCTAGCTGCAGGTGAAGTTGAAGATTTCTCCATGGTGGACAGGATTTTGGTTGGGATATCACAATATCTCTCATATTATTAATGCATCTATATATTTGGTAAAGGGTGGAAGGCTCGGCCTTATGCCTGGTGTTTTGTTCCACTCTTGCCGCCCTAGTTTCCGTCATATTGGTGTTATGTTCCCGGATTTTGCGTCCCTTAGGCGGTCGGGTGATTTATCGACCCCTGACGGTTCGCTTTGAATAAAACTTGTCCAAAGAAGGCCCAACATTGACTTTTACCATTTGCCTCACCACCACCTACTTTTCCCTTGGGAGTCGCTCTCTCGAGGGTCATCTTTATTATAGCCCCGGGCGGTGCTTGTCTAAGTGTTGGTCGAACCGAGCCACTCATGGGCCCCTCGGGCAACTCGAGTCTGGTTTTACTCGTAGCCTGTCTCATCCGGTGTTGCCACGAGAGCGAGATATGTGCAGCTCCTATCGGGATTGTCGGTGCATCGGGCGGTCTTGCTGGTCTTGTTTTACCATTGTCGAAATGTCTTGATGTACCGGGATACGAGTCGATCGGAGTGTCTCGGGTGAAGGTCTATTCTTCGATGATCGCGAGAGCTTGTCATGGGCTAAGTTGGGACACCCTGCAGGGTTTAAACTTTCGAGAGCCGTGCCCGCGGTTATGTGGCAGATGGGAATTTGTTAATGTCCGGTTGTAGATAACTTGACACCAGATCCGAATTAAAACACATCAACCGAGTGTGTAGCCGTGATGGTCTCTTCTCGGCGGAGTCCGGGAAGTGAACACGGTTTCTGTGTTATGTTTGACGTAAGTAGGTGTTCAGGATCACCTCTTGATCATTGCTAGCTTCTCGACCGTTCCGCTTGTTTCTCTTCTCGCTCTCTTTTGCGTTGGTTAGCCACCACACTTGCTTAGTCGCTGCTGCAACCTCACCACTTTACCCCTTCCTTTCCCATTAAGCTTTGCTAGTCTTGATACCCATGGTAATGGGATTGCTGAGTCCTCGTGGCTCACGGATACTTCAAAACCAGTTTGCGGTGCCTATGTTACCCGGCGGTGGCGCAACCAAGCTCAAGGAGGAGCTCGATGAAGATCTTGCCCTTTGTTTTGTTTCGTTCTAGTTGATCAAGAGTGGAGCCCAGTTGGGGTCGATCGGGGACCTTTATCGCATTTGGGGTTCTTCTTTTATTTTGGTTCCGTAGTCGGACCTTGACTGTATCTGGATGATGTAATGCTTTATTCATGTAATTGTGTGAAGTGGCGATTGTAAGCCAACTATGTATCTCTTTCCCTTATGTATTACATGGGTTGTGTGAAGATTACCTCACTTGCGACATTGCTTTCAATGCGGTTATGCCTCTAAGTCGTGCTTCGACACGTGGGAGATATAGCCGCATCGAGGGCGTTACAATACAACCTCATGAAGATGCCCGGGAGCAACGGCGTCCTCACCGTGCCCGGGGACACCGGAGATGCGCTGCGAGTACTCAAGCTCGCCCTCAAGACAGCGGCGGCGGCACGGCCCACCGACGCAGAAACCCCCAAGCCCAACGGGGCTGCGCCAACCAAGAAGAAGCAGTTGTTCACCCAAGACAAGGCAGAGACCAAGCAAATACCTGTCGACGAGGACGGGTCCACTAACGCCACTTTCACCATAGGCGCCAACCTCGGGCCCGAGCAGGAGGAAGCCTTGGTCAAGTTCCTGAGCGCAAACAAGAAGGTGTTCGCCTGGGAGCCCGATCAGTTGGCAGGGATCCCACAGGGCGTAATCGAGCACCACCTCAACGTGTGCCCCAACATGCGCCCCGTGAAGCAGAAGGCGAGGAGGCAGTCCACTGAAAAGCAGGCCTTCATCGTCCAGGAGACCCGCAAGCTAGAAGCCATGTGGGTTATTCGCGAGGTCCGAGATCCAGATTGGTTGGCCAACCCCGTGGTTGTGCCAAAGAAGGGAGGGAAGGAGCGCATGTGTGTCGACTTTACCAACCTCAACAAAGCATTCCCGCAAGATCTGTTCCCGCTCCCTCGCATCGATCAGATCGTCGATTCCACCGCTAAGTGTGACCTGTTATGCTTCTTGGATGCCTTCTCTGGGTATCACCAGATCAAGATGGCGGTGGAAGACGTGGAGAAGACGGCCTTCCTGACCCCGTGTGGGGTGTACTGCTATACATGCATGCCGTTCGGACTGCGCAATGCGGGGGCAACCTTTCAGCGGCTCATGCACATCACCTTGGGCCCGCAGCTCGGGAAGAATGTGGAGGCTTATGTCGACGACATCGTAGTGAAGTCTCGTGAGGCCAAGACCCTGATACAAGACCTAGAGGAAACCTTCGCAAGCCTCAACGCAGTGAACCTGCGGCTCAACCCGGAGAAGTGTGTGTTTGGAGTCCCCTCGGGCAAGCTCTTGGGCTTCCTCGTGTCCCACCGAGGCATCGAGGCCAACCCGGAAAAGGTCAAGGCAGTCGAGGACATGAGCCCACCAAAGACCCTTAGAGAAATGCAGAAGCTCACGGGGCGCGTGACTGTGTTGGGGCGCTTCATCTCCAGGTTAGGGGAGCGAGCGCTGCCTTTCTTCCAGCTGATGAAGAAAAAGGGGCCCATTGAATGGACAGAAGAAGCCGACAATGCGTTCCAAGATCTCAAGAGATACTTAACCCGCCCTTCGGTGATGGTGGCCCCACGCCCTCAAGATCCCTTGGTACTCTATCTCGCCGCCACTCCTTACTCCGCCAGCGCGGCTCTGGTGGCAGTTAGGGAGGAGAATCGGACCAAAGCCACGGCTGCTACCCGTGTCAAGGCAAAGCAGGACCAAAAGGACTAGCAGAGGTCGCTACCACGACTGAGGAGGATCAGCCGCCGCAGGGGAGCGCGCTGGGAACGGAGGAGGCCCCTCCCCCAGGCAACCAGCTTCCGGAGGCCCCATCGGCTTAGCAGGCGCCACGGCCTCTGGAGGACGCCACCAGCACCGACGCTCCAAGCCTCGTCGAGCACCCGGTGTACTTTGTCAGCACGGTGTTGCGGGATGCAAGGGCACGGTACCCCATGCCACAGAAGCTCCTCCTCGTGCTGCTGGTGGCCTCGCGCAAGCTACGGCACTACTTCCAGGGTCACCCGATCAAGGTTGTCTCAGCATACCCCTTGGAAAGGGTGCTCAGGAGCCCTAACTCGGCCGGAAGGGTCGCCAAGTGGAACATTAAACTGCAAGCGTTTCAGCTCGAATTCAGCACAACCAGGGTCATCAAGGGTGCCGCGCTAGCAGATTTCGTGGCTGAATGGACGGAGGCACCGGACCTCAAGGCCGACGAGGACCGATCCCTCTCCCCGGGAAGCGCGGCGCCAAAAGGCTAGGTCATGTACTTCGACGGGGCGTTCTCCAGGCATGGCGCTGGGGCTGGGGCGGTGCTCATATCTCCCACTCAAGACAAGCTGTACTACGTCGTGCAGCTCTGCTTCCAGCAGGGTGAAAAGGTCTCCAACAATATAACAGAGTACGAGGGACTGATAGCGGGCTTGAAGGCCGCCGTTGCCCTAGGGGTGAAGCGCCTTACTATCAAGGGCGATTCGCAGCTCCTCGTTGATTTCTCCAACAAGGTATACGAGCCAAGAGATGAGCACATGGAGGCCTACCTTGCGGAGGTCCGCAGGATGGAGAAGCAGTTCTGGGGGTTGGAGCTACAGCATGTGCCCCGCGACATTAGTAAAGAGGCCGACGACATCGCCAAACGAGCCTCCAGGCGGTTGCCCCAGGAGTCAGGCGTCTTCGAGGAACGGCTCTTCAAGCCCTCGGCCCTGCCATCATTATCGAACACAGCACAGCCTCGGGTGGAGCTTCCTCACCACTGCCGTGGGAGCCCGGCTGTGGCCCGGCCTCGAGACGCCGCTGCCTCGGCGATGGAACCTCGGGAGGGTGCTGGATCCTGAGCTCTCGAGCTACTTAACGCAAGGGACCTGCCGGAGAAGGAGGAGGAAGCGAGGCGTGTGGTGCGGCAAGCTACTGACATCTTGCATCGAGGGATGGAGAGCTCTACCGAAATGACAAAGCGATGTGTCCTGCGTTGCATCACCAGGAGCAAGGAAGGAACTGTTGGAAGATATACACGGTGGAGGCTGTGGGCATCATTAAATAAATCACGGACCCTCGTCGACAAAGCGTTCGCAGCGGTTTCTATTGGCCTCTGCGCTCAATGACGTTGTCGAACTAGTGAAGGCTTGCGAGGCTTGCAAATTCCATGCCAAGCAGATCCATCACCGGGGAGAGGTCTGCAAACCATACCCCTCACGTGGCCATTTGTAGTGCAGGGGCTGGATATCCAGGCCCGTTTCTCGGCGCCGAGGCTATCGCTACTCTACGCCGCCATGGACAAGTTCACCAAGTGGGCTGAAGTCGAGGCCGTCCGCACCATCCCTGCTGGTTCTGCGGTCAAGTTCATCAAGGGCATCGTGAGCCGGTTCGGGGTGCCGAACTGCATCATCACTGACAACGGTTCACAGTTCACCAGTAACCTCTTCAAAACGTATTGTGCTAACCTTGGAACGCAGATATGCTACGCTTTGGTGGCGCACCCCCGAAGCAACGGCCAGGCCGAGCGGGCCAACGCAGAAGTCCTGAGGGGCCTCAAGACCAGGAAGTTCAAGAAGAAACTAGAGGCCTGCGGTAGAGGTTGGTACGACGAGCTTCAGTCCGTGTTGTGGTCCATCCATACAACCGTGACCAAGCCGACTGGGGAGACCCCCTTCTTCCTGGTCTACGGTGCCGAAGCGGTCCTCCCTCACGAGGTCAGGCGTCGTTCCGCGCGGGTCCTGGCGTTCGATGAGACGCTACAGGACGCCATTCGGGGGATGTACCTCGTGCTGGGGGAGGAGCGTCGTCGAGAAGCTGCGCTGCGTGCGGCAAGGTACCAGCAAGCACTGCGGCGATACCATTGCCGCAACATCCACCCCAGAACTCTCAAGGTAGGGACCTCGTGCTCCAGCGGGTCCTCTCCAGGGAGGGACTGCATAAGCTCTCTTCCATGTGGGAGGGCCCGTTCAAGGTTGTTCATGTTTCCAGGCCCGGCTCCGCGCGCTTGGAGACTCAGGAGGGAGTACCTGTCCAGAACGCGTGGAACATCCAGCACCTCCGGAGGTTTTACCCCTAAAAAGGCCCAGAGCCTGTGAAGAAGGCGAATGCCTGTGAAGCTCCTCGTTTTGGATAAGGCCCAGAGCCTGTGAAGAAGGCGAATGCCTGTGAAGCTCATCTTTTTGGATAAGGCCCAGAGCCTGGGAAGAAGGCAAATGCCTGTGAAGCTCATCTTTTTTGATAAGGCCCAGAGCCTGTGAAGAAGGCGAATGCCTGTGAAGCTCACCTTTTTGGAAAAGGCCCAGAGCCTGTGAAGAAGGCGAGTGCCTGTGAAGCTCATCTTTTTGGAAAAGGCCCAGAGCCTGTGAAGAAGGCTGAAAGTGCAACTAATCCCCGGGTGGTTTTGGTAATTAATAACAACATATATATCATTGAACTAAAAGTTACTTGAGAATCATTTCAGAAAGTTCAGTGATATGGGTATGGCAAGGACTGAAGAAGTGGACCCCTCAAAATGCTAAGGCAAGCATTGGCAAAAGCTCAAGACTCCATTTTTGGTTTAGTGATCCAAGATCACATTGAGTCCATAGGAAAGCCAATACTATTAAAGGGGATGAGGTTATGATGATGATCTGGTTGCTCAAAGTGCTTAGTGATACATCTCCTAAACTATCAAGAACTTTCACCGCCATATACACTCATAAGTAATCTCGGTCCCACCGATTTTCCAAACCCAGTCACACCGAGATGAACCACTTCAGCCACAAAGCCAAACCCTAGAAAACTCGGATTTTCCGATTCTAAACTCGGTCTCACGAAACTTGAGTTGCCAAGCTTCAGAACCTACATCATCAAATCGGTGTCACCGAGATGATGAAGTTGGTCCCACCGAGATTGGCAAGCTCTTGTCTTTGCATGGATCGGACAAACCGAGATTGTATTTTCGGTCCCACCGAAAATCCCAACGTTCACATTATTTGAACTTTCGGTCTCACCGAGTTGTCAACTTCGGTCCCACCGAGATTGGTCAAATGTGTGTAGCGGTTGGATTTTGTGTGGAGGCTATAAATACCCTCCACCCCTCTTCATTAGTGGAGAGAGCCATCGAAAGAACTACCACTCCTACCTTACATTTACGAGAAGAGAACTACCTACCCTTGTGTTGAGATCAAGTTGCTCCACTCCCACCATATGAAACTTGATCTCTAGCCTTCCCAAGTTGCTTTCCACTCAATCCTTTCTTCCACCACAGCCAAATCGGTGAGGAGAGTTGAGTGTTGGGGAGATTATCATTTGAAGCACAAGAGCAAGGAGTTCATCATCATCAACACCATCTATTACCTTTTGGAGGGTGGTGCCTCCTAGATTGGTTAGGTGTCGCTTGGGAGCCTCCGTCGAGATGTGGAGTTGAACCAAGAAGTTTGTAAGGGCAAGGAGATCGCCTACTTCGTGAAGATCTACCCGAGTAAGGCTAGTCCTCCGTGGGCGTGAGGCCATGATGGCATAGACAAGGTTGCTTCTTCGTGGACCCTTCGTGGGTGGAGCCCTCCGTGGACTCTCGCAGCCGTTACCCTCCGTGGGTTGAAGTCTCCATCAACGTGGAAGTACGATAACACCACCTATCGGAACCACGAGAAAAATCTCCGCGTCTCCAAATTGCGTTTGCTCTTCTCCACCTCTCTTTACTACATGTGCAATTTACTTTCCGCTGCCTATACTCTAGAATTGCATGTGTAGGGTGATACTTGACTTGATCAAAATTGTGAATCTGCCAAAAACTTGTCTTTATCAAAAGGCTGAACTTTTATATTATCAAGTAGTCTAATCACCCCCCCCTCTAGACATACTTTCGATCCTACAAGTGGTATCAGAGCTTTGGTCTCCATTGTATTGGTTTTCATTGCATTGGACTCCATAAGCTTGGTTTCACAACCTAGGAGAGTATGGCGTCTAGTGAGGGTAATTTTCATAGAGGTCCTTACTTTGATGGTACAAACTTTGCTAGTTGGAAGCATAAAATGAAAATGCATATTCTTGGCCATAACCCAGCCGCATGGGGCATTATTTGTGTTGGTATGCAAGGTGAATTCTTCGAGGAAGGAAAAGTTCAGATCATGGCTTCTAGCGGAAGAATTGCGGATGTTGCAAAACAATGCTCAAGCTTGTGACATTCTCTTCAATGCTTTGTGTCGTGCGCGATGGGGTGGACGACACCTATGGGGCCGCCGGGGACGGCCCCTTCGTGTGTTCGGTACGAGGGCGGAGGATGCGCGGAGAGCAGATCGAGGCGATCTTGGCTGGGCGAGATTTTACCCAGCCGGACGCGATGGTCGCGTAAAACCCTACTGCTGCTTTGTGTTGTATTTGATCTTGCTCGAGAATGCGAGCGAGTGGCGGTGTGGTGTGTGGAACCAGCCGAATCCCAGGCGCTAGAGTTGCCAAGGGTTCGAGCCTCGCGAGAGTAGCTAAACCTCCGAACCCCCTCTACGTTGTGCATGGGCCTCCTTTTATAGGGCAAGGGTCACCGACAGTGTCAGCGAGGGTAGAGGGGTAAAATGTAAAAGAGGTGGTAGTTGGAGCAGTGCGGGAGCAGTGCAGGCTCTGATTGCATGAGCGATGGATTCTACCTACTTTTGACAGAGGGGGACAAGAGCATTAAATGCCCGTCGCCGTCGCCCCAAAAGCTCCCGCCCTTGTGTCTTCGTTTGCCACGGCGATGGAGCCACCACCGTGGAGTGCCACCGCACCCCTCATGCAGCACAGCCACCCGCCACGCGTCTCTGGAGAAAGCTGAAGGCGACGCGTGGGCCGATGAGCTGGAGTGCGGGCACGCAGCGCAGTTCTCCCGGCAAGTACCTTGCCGGGGCCTTGATCTTGTCGGGCCCGGGGGGCTTGTCGGGCTTGTAACTTGTCGCTCCCCGGGCCCTTGCCGGGGCGCGTATAGCGCCGAGGCGTGTCTTCTATGATGTGATCTTCTAGTTTCTCCGGCGAGCTCCTCTCGCCAGGGACTTGCGTGAGTGATGTAGTCTTGAGCCTGGAACGGCCTTCCCGGCAAGCTCCTCTTGCCGGGGTCTTAACCTCTCGCCTTGTGCACTTTGTTCTTGAATGGCTTGGTATGGGCGGAATGGTCTCCGGCAAGCATATGGTGGATCCAGCTACGGGAGCTGCGATTGCCCGATGCACAAGTTGGGGTACTTGAGGTACCCCTACCTTAATACACCGACAGAGCCCCGGGCTGGGCCATACACGGTGCCGAAGCGCTGTTGGGCCAGCCCAAAGGCAATCTGCACGGCACGCGCAGCCCATGGCGCGTCGAATCCACTCGCATCCGCCGCTTCAAACAAGCACGCGTCGATTGCGGCGTCGTGGGAGGCGTGGGCGACGATGCGGCCTTTAAGGCATCCACCCCGTGATCGTGGCGCAGAGCGGGGTCGCTTCACCCGTCGCTCCGGCTCCACTTTTTCGCCACGCGGCCCTCATGCATGGGGGTCGTGGGCGGCGAAGGTGGGAGACCGAGCCGTCCACGGGCGGAGAAGGCGAGTCGGCCCCGCTCCTCTGGCCTCCTTGCTTCTGATTGGTCGGAAGGGCGGTTGAGCCCCCACCTCGCCCCTTTAAAAGGGGCGGAAGGGGTGCACAATGGCCACACTCATCCGCTTCTCCCTTCATCTTCATCTTCTGTTCTTCTTGCCGCCATGGAGGGAGGGAATCCCGGCCCTTCGACGGTGGCGGCGCGGGTCGCTTCCAGGCAGCGCTCCATTCCCCATCCTGCTCCCGTGGCGGCGGGGCCGGCTCCGAGAGGGAGAGGAAGGGGGCGTGGCCGTGGACGAGGCCGAGGGCGTGGCCGAGGCGGCCGGGGGAGAGGCGGTCATGGTGACGTGCCTCCTCCGTCTCCCCCGGCGTCTCCTGACCATGGTGCGGTCCACACCGGAGATGACCCCTGGGAGTTCTTCATCAAGCTTCGCCGGGCGCCTCGTCGTCGCCTCCGGCTGCCGGTCCCGTTTGCGGACGCGATGGGACCGGATCCACCCGACGTGATGGAGCTACGCATGAGGGGCTGCGGGATCAGCGGCACTCGGGTGAGTGTCGTGTCCCCAGCCCCCGGCGTGATGTTCTTCGACCGAGGGTGGAAGACATTCGCCGGATCCATAGCTTGGCGGCGGGTTCACCCTCCATTTCAAGTTATTGGATGGTGACCTCCCTCGCCGTCAAGGTCTTGGCGACTATGGAACCCGGGTGCGCTGCTGTGTGGACAGCTCCTCGGATAGCGAAGGCCCTCCTCGGCGAGAGTGACGAGGAGGGAGCGGCGGCGACGACGAGGGGATGGCGGGTCCGACTAGGCGTCGGACACCGCTGCCTCAAGGCCACCGGCAACCCCATCTTCGGGTTGCCGGCCTCCTGAACTCCCGGGGCCGTCTTCTTGGCGGCGGGCGTGGGAGGCTGCGGAAGAGGAAGAGGGGGAGTGGCGGCAAGGCCGCTACGTCGCAGCACGAGGGCGAGTAGCCCTCGATAGCGTGCTGACGTCCCACTACCCCGTCTTCAAGCTCTGCCTCCTACGCCTCCGACTCCGCCAAGCTCCTGGCCGGCCCCCGGGAAGTTCTCTTGGTGTCTTCTGGCGCCCGTGGCTCTCCGTGGGCTTCGGGGACTTGTCGCTGGCTCCGTCGACGCTTCCCCATGCCCGTCACCTTGCGCAGCTCCTGGGGCACGGCGGCGTCACCGCCACGCTCTCCTAGGCGCTCCTTTCGCCCTTCTCCGACAAGCTCTTCTTGCCGGGGCCTCCTTCCCCGGCAGGCTCATCTTGCCGGGGCTCCTTGACCTACCTCCTGAACTCCTGAACAGAGAAACAGGAGAGGGATCACGGGCACCTTATCTTTTTAATTTGTAAGCCCTCGGGCATTAGCTGCATTTAAGAACTTGTAATCCTCTCTATCATGTTTTTCATCCTCTATGGACTTGTACTAAATTGGATGTTTTTAATGAAAAGAGGGGAAAGCTTGCCGGACTGAGTCTTTTACTTGCTGCGTGCCTTGTGTGTTCTTACGCTATCGGGGAGCTTGCCGGGGTGAACACGCTTGCCGATCGCGGGACAGCCCGCTGGCGGTGTCGCTTCCGGCAAGCAACCTTGCCGGGCGATTCTGACGCTTAACTTCTGGCGTGCTCGAAAGCAAGATAAGGGTGCAGCGGCACACTTGTGTTTGTTGAGCGGACTCGGAAACAAACCAAGTACGCAACTAGACCACGACTCGGTTCCTCCACGTACGGGTTTTACAAGACACGCTCGTTCAAAGACGCAGTCCCGCATTTCCCGGTCCACAGGAGGATGCATGACGAGGGATGAAAAACTTATCTGATATCGCAGCCCCCAGCAACCCTAGCTTGCCGGAGACGAATCTTGGCGCTCGCAGCCCCCAGCGAGGCTGGCTTGCCGAGGAAGAACCTTGGCACCCGCAGCCCCCGGCGACCCGGACTTGCCGGACCTTAGGTGCTGGTGTGGTCTTTCGGTTCCTCCTTGTCGCTGCAATTTCAGTCATGAAAACAGCTGAGGTAGATATGCGACAGCTTCATGTATATGTATGCGTATATGAATCTCGACTAGGCAATACGATGCCGTGCCTTGCCCCTCGTATGTTTGTACTCTACGCTCTTGGGGAACTTGCCGGGGCGAACACGCTTGCCGCGGGACAGCCCGCTGGCGGCGTCGCTTCCGGCAAGCAACCTTGTCGGGCCAGTTGCGACGCTTAACTTGCTGAGCAGGCTCGAAAGCAAGATAAGGGTGCAGCAGCACACTTGTGTTTGTTGAGCGGACTCGGAAACAAAACAAGTACGCAACCGGACCACAACTTGGCTCCTCTCGCGCACAAGCCTCTCATACCAAGGACATCTCACGGCAGGGCTCGCCACGTTACACCCCCTACTCTGCATCCTTTGCGCGCTTTCGCCCTACGCTTCTAGGTAACTTGCCGGTGCTTAACACGCTTGCTGAGTGCGGAACATCAGCAGCCCGCTGGCCGGTGTCGCCTCCGGCAAGCAACCTTGCCGCGTCTAGTCGCGACGCGCTTAACTTGCTGAGCGGACTCGAAGCGAAGCGAGGCGCTGGCTGGTCGCGCTCCTCTTAACTCGTTGAGCATGTTCGAAGCAAAGTAAGGGTGCGACCGTTCACAGGCAGGCTCCTCCGCGCACAGGTTTCGCGTACAAAGGACGAATGCGCGAGGGATATAACATATAAAAAGCATGGAATTAAGAAGTGCTCTGCACGAAGGCTCGAGCGACTTAGCTTTTCTTTTTCTTGTTTCTTTGCACTTGCTGGTGGAGCTCAATGGTGCGTCCTCGACGGCAGCGCAGCACCCCGGGGAGGTGCGTTTGCCGGAACGAGCACCAGAGCTATCCCTGCCGGGCTTATAGCGTTCCGAGGAGCCGCGCTTGTCGGAGTGAGCACCAGAGCCGTCCTTGCCGGACTTAGAGCTCGATGGCGCGTCCTCGACGACAGCATAGCGCTCCAGGGAAATGCGCTTGCCGGCGCGGAGGGGAGCGGGAGCGAGCGGCGCGAGGAACAGGATATGCTCGGACTCCTAGTAGCGATAGGAGGAGCAAAACCCTGCCCCGGCACTTTCGCTTTGCTCATGCCTGGACAGCAGTCCGGAGCGTCCCGCGAGCCTCCGGCTTATCCTTGCCCCAGCAGGCGGATACCACCTCTCGTGGTATGGCGCTGCTGGGTCGGCGTGTGTTGGGATGGACGTGGATCTGCGGAGACCGAGGCGCGGTCATCCATACATCCCTCGATCTGGTGGCGCCGCGAGTGCCCTCGCCGCTGTCCACCCTATCGGCAACATCTCCTCCGCCGCCCGCTGGCTCCGGTGGCGGTGGGTGAGACGCAGACGGTTCAGATGCCGCAACCCTTGAGGCCCTCGTCTTCGGGGCCATGGCGCAGTTGTCGATGAAGCCGCTGACGAAACTGGAGAGGTTGATGAAGAGCTCGGCCGCGCGAACGCCGGATCAGGTCCGCACAACCTCGACGCCCCCTACCTGGCGCGCCAAAGATGTCGTGCGCGATGGGGTGGACGACACCTATGGGGCCGCCGGGGACGGCCCCTTCGTGTGTTGGCACGAGGCGGAGGATGCGCGGAGAGCAGATCGAGGCGGCGCGCTTGGGCGAGATTTTACCCGGCTTCGGGACGCGATGGTCGCGCAGAAACCCTCTGCTGCTTTGTGTTGTATTTGATCTTGCTCGAGAATGCGGCGAGTGGCGTGTGGTGTGTGGAACCGGCCGAATCCCAGCGCTAGAGTTGCCAAGGGTTCGAGCCTCGCGAGAGTAGCTAAACCTCGAACCCCTCACGTTGTGCATGGGCCTCCTTTTATAGGGCAAGGGTCACCGACAGTGTCAGCGAGGGTAGAGGGGTAAAATGTAAAAGAGGTGGTAGTTGGAGCAGTGCGGGAACAGTGCAGCTACGATTGCATGACGGTGGATTCTACCTACTTTTGTGAGAGGGGACAAGAGCATTAAATGCCGTCGCCGTCGCCCCAAAAGCTCCCGCCTTGTGTCTTCGTTTGCCACGGCGATGGAGCCACCACCGTGGAGTGCCACCGCACCCTCATGCAAGACAGACCACCCGCCACGCGTCTCTGGAGAAAGCTGAAGGCGACGCGTGGGCCGATGAGCTGGAGTGCGGGCACGCAGCGCAGTTCTCCCGGCAAGTACCTTGCCGGGGCCTTGATCTTGTCGGGCCCGGGGGGCTTGTCGGGCTTGTAACTTGTCGCTCCCCGGGCCCTTGCCGGGCGCGATAAGCGCCGAGGCGTGTCTTCTATGATGTGATCTTCTAGTTTCCCCGGCGAGCTCCTCTCGCCAGGGACTTGCGTGAGTGATGTAGTCTTGAGCCTGGAACGGCCTTCCCGGCAAGCTCCTCTTGCCGGGGTCTTAACCTTCTGCCTTGTGCACTTTGTTCTTGAATGGCTTGGTATGGAGCCGGAATGGTCTCCGGCAAGCATATGGTGGATCCAGCTACGGGGAGCTGCGACTGCCCGTGCACAAGTTGGGGTACTGAGGTACCCCCTACCTTAGTACACCGACACTTTGTGTCCCGAGGAGTTCAACAAAATCAGCCGTCTTGAGAATGCAAAAGAGATTTGGGATACTTTGGTTGAGATGCACGAAGGTACCGAGTCCGTGAAGGAATCAAAGCTAGATGTTCTTCAAGGTCAACTTGACAAGTTCAAGATGAAGGAAGGTGAAGGAGTCGCTGAAATGTACTCTAGGCTTGCTCTCATCACAAATGAGATTGCCGGCTTAGGAAGCGAAGAAATGACCGACCGATTCATCATCAAGAAGATTCTCAGAGCTTTGGATGGAAAGTATGACACCGTGTGCACCTTGATCCAAATGATGCCAAACTACAAGAATCTCAAGCCAACCGAAGTCATTGGAAGAATTGTTGCTCATGAGATGACACTTAAGGATAAGGAAGAGCTTCACAACAAGTCAAGTGGTGCATACAAAGCTACAAGTGATGCTCCCACAACCTCAAGTGACAAGCTAGTTTCCAATGAAGAGATAAGCCTAATGGTCAAGAACTTCAACAAATTCTACAAGAGTAAAAGCAAAGAGAGAAGCTCAAAGTCTAGATCATATGATGAAAAGAGATCTTCTAGTCGTGATCGAAACTGCTACAATTGTGGAAGACCCGGACACTACTCAAATGAGTGTTCGGCTCCCCACAAGAGAAGAGAAGAATCTCCAAGAAGAAGAAGCTCAAGAGATGAGTCACCTCGGAAAGAGAGAAGGAGTAGAGATGATCGTTATGAGCGAAGACCCTCTCGAGAAGCAAGGATTAGGAGAGGAAAGACAAGTCATCAAGGAGCTACACAAGAAGAAAACATCAAGCTCATGTAGGTGAATGGGTCTCGGCTCCGACTCGACAATCAATCCGAAGGAAGCTATCACTCCAACTCCGACTACAGTCAAGATGAAGGTGTTGCCGGTCTTGCTCTCGTATCCTCCAACTCCAACTCCTATGACTTATTTGATTCACCAAATGAGGGAATTGGAAGATGCTTCATGGCTAAAGGCCCCAAGGTATCACACCCTGAATTCATTGACTTTGATAGTGATGAGGATGACTTGCTTGGTGAAGATGAGCTATTACATGATAAATCCAATGAACCTAGTAACGATGAACATGCTAGTAGTCTTTATAGTCGAGAAGAGTCGAATGACAATGCTATGAAGGAGATTGAGCGTCTAACTAAATAACTAAACACTCTTAAGTTAGCTCATGAAACAACTCAAGAAGATCATAGAGAGCTCCTAAGATCTCATGAGAAGCTACGCTTCGAGAAGCTCACTCTAGAGCAAGAACATGAGTTTCTAAAAGCAATCAATGACGATCTTCGAAAGAAGAGTTCTTCATATCTTGCCAAACGACTTCTCTTGTCTAATTTCTTGCCACCCATTAAAACTAAGCATGACAAGCATAAGAAAAATTCTTCATCTAGTAGTAACAATAACCATGCTAAATCCAATATTGTTGCTTCTAGTAGTTCTCTTGATTCCACTAACAATGTTTCAAGCCAAGTTACACTTGAGCAAGAAAATAGTTTATTGAAAGGGATTATAGAAAGGTGTCTACAAGAGCCTTGCGGAAGCAAGAACTTTGAGGAAATTGTTACAAGCAAGGAAGGCACCGGAAGAATCAAGGAATTGGTTTTGAGCGAAAGTTCAACGCCGAAGGTGTTGAATGGGAAGAAGGTCAATATCCTAATCCACAGTTTATTCCTCAAAAGGAGAAGTATGATCCTACTTCTTCCAATGTGGAACAAGCTCAAGATGACCTTCCACCACAAGACCACAAGCTAAAAGGCAAGGACAAGCTTCAAGAGGAGATTGATGCATTTGTTGAAGCACCTCAAGCCATGGTCAAGTGGGTTCCCAAGGAAAAGTCAAGTTCTACTTCGTCAAGCTCAACTACAACCCCAAGGATTCCCATCAAGATGATGTGGATCCCGAAGAAGAAGAACTAGAAAGTTCTTGAGGGTGACTCCGCCAACATACTTCACTCACATTCATTTTGGCAAAAACTTGTGCAATCAACTTCCACATCTTGCACTAGTTCATGGAGTCACAAACCCTCTTGTTGGTAAGTCAAGGGACAAGGTAATCATTGCTTTCATGGACATCATCTATTGTGAACTTCAATCTATGTCCATGGATATCCTTGTTTGTTCCTTGTGGGACTAACCCATGTAGGTATTGAAAGTGCCCGAATCCAAAGGATTGCTCCAAACTCTTGATGACCTTCATCAACATTGAGCATCCACATCTTCAACATCTACATGAAGTCTTCTCGACAACCCAAGGTTAGTTTGACCCTTTAAAAGGGTTCTCACATCTAGGGGAGCTTTGCTCTAAAAAATTGAGCTAAAGCATCTTCAAATGATGTGAACACATCAATGCTTTATGTAAAAGTGGTAACCCCACTTGTGCTTAAGCGATGAGTATGACCTATGATCAAATGTTCTCATTTGGCTCCTAAGTCAATATACTCATATAAAGATGACCTAGTCATCGACAAATTGTGTGATAGTAGCTAGAGTTTTGATTGTGCATGTTTGACACATATTTCATTTGCTATCTTATTGTGTGAGCATGTTGGATGCATGATTTTATCCATTCAAGGACATCCATTTGTTGTTTTGGTCGTTTTGATTTTTTCGACCAAATGGATGGACAAGAATGCCTAAGTACCTCCCTAGCTATCTATGCTTTCTTGTCTCAAATTCTATTCATGCTTACATCACAAATTTTGAACAAGTCATTTTCGGACCTCCGAGTGAGGAGCACTCGGAGCCACCGATCCGTCAAGGGCTAACTTCCAAAACCTTCTAAGTGATTTGGTCGACCAACCCACTCAAACTCGGTCGAACCGAAAGCATTTGGACTGATCTAGGTTTTCACCTCGGTGAAACCGAGTTGTGATTTTCGGCGTGACGAAGTGCATAATCGCCTGCAGTTATCCATCTTAGTGCCACCGAAGTTTTACAACTCGGTCCCACCGACGACAAAGGGTATATATACTCCGAGGGTCGCGCGTGTTGATTTCTCCTTCAAACGCTTCGCCCCCACAACCCTTGCTGCCGTCGCCCTGGTCTCCGGATCGTCTCCATCGTCGCTCAGGCCCTCGCTGCAGTCTCCGTCGCCGTCAGCGGACATCTCCTCCAGCGCCGTTGCGCCGAGAGAAACTCCACCAAGTTAGGGTGAGTTTGATCCCACTCGTGTTCCCATCTCCGATTCAATGCACGTTTGGTTTGCCTAGAATCTTGCCACGATTGAAATCTTCCTGTACACCAGATTAGTTCGTTTGGACTAGATTCGAGTAAAAGTTTTAGGGTTAGGTTTCCGCCGAACACATCTCGGTGAGACCGATTTTACATTCTCGGTATGACAGATTTGGCCTATGGCCATTGCACTGCACCCTTCGGTCCAACCGAATTGTGCAAATCGGTGTGACCGAAATGAGGATTCTGTGAAACCCTAGTGTTTTCGGAAGGACCGAAACCCACTTCGGTCCAACCGAAAGTGGTGTGAAAGCTTCTGTTTGAACACTTCGGATTCACCGAATTTTAAACTCGGTCTGACCGAAATGTCTTCTGTGAAAACCTAATACTAGAATTTGAACTCATTTTTTTCAAAACTTCGCATTTGTGATGACTCTTCTTTCTGCCTATACCTTATCTATTCACGGGTTGTCGGCCATGTGGGATGCAGTGTGATCGTAACAGGTCGAGACACCTATTGCAGATATTCCAGAGGCGGGCACTAGTCCCGATCCTAGCAGCTCATCAGATGATGGTGAGAGGAGTACACCAAGTGGTTTACCTCCTGCAGCCACCAGAGCCAGAAAGAAGAGGAACTCAGATGATGAAGACTCAGACTTTGTTGTTGAGGAAGAGATCACCTCAAAGCCCAAGAGGAAGGTTGTTGCCAAAGAGCCACAAGTTCAACAAACCAAGAAAGGCACCAGAAAAGTCAAGCAGTCAACTGTTGCCAAGAAGCTGAGTTTGGAAGAGGAAACTACAAGCAAAGTTAAGAAAACTTCCAAGAGAAAGAGGTTAGTGCATGATGATGCAGCAGAAGAAGATGAGGATGAGGAAGCACCCCAGCCTCCTCCTCAGAAGTCTAAGTTCATGGGTGATGCCATTAAGGCTGGAGCCACTTCAAAGCCCAAGCAATCTGCTCCAGCTAAGGCAGCTCCAGCAAAGCCTGCTGCCAAGCCCAAGAAGACAGTCAGAAACATTCCAGCATCTGAAAAGAACAAAGATGATGTGCCACCAGCAGAGTCAGATGGTGAAGGACCAGTTTTGCTGAAACTCCGTCAAAAACAGCCACTACATAATGATGCTCATCCTCAAGCTGAGGATATGAAGGCAAGGAAAGATAGAGGTCTCAGGCTATGGAGACAAGCTGACCCATATGCTGTGAGGAGAAGGACTGCTGTTGATCCCAGATTTCACACCAGAGAGCAGTAGGACTTCTATGAGACAGTACTGATGGATAAGAAGCCCATAGTCGCAGACACGAGATATGTTGACTGGAAGTACATTGACAGCGAAGAGCACAGAGACTTCTTTCCACATGTGCATGAAAGCTTCACTGCATGTGGTGTTGCAGATTTTGTAGGTCAGAAGTTGACTAATTGGAATGATGAGATGATTATGCAATTCTATATCACAGCTCACTTCTATCCAGATGGAAGGATTGTATGGATGACTGAAGGCCAAAGATTTTCTTCAACTGTTGAAGAATGGGCAGAACTTCTGAATGCTCCAGTGCAAAGAGAGGATGATATTGATGTTTATGGTATTCCAAAGAAGAATCATGAATCCATGAAGAACATGTACAAAGAGGTTCCACTAAGGATTTAGGAATCGAAGCTCGGCTCGATGTACTATCTCCAGGCAGGTCTACCTACCACTAACACTATTTTGAGGCATACCTTGATGCCCAAGTCTGGAGATCATCGCATGATCAGAGGATACTCTATCAACATGCTGCATATACTTGATGAGAAGGCACCTTTCAAGGTGATGGACTTGATGGTTGAGACCATTAAGAGGACTGCAGCTGACCAGAAAAGGTCGTGTGGATTTGCCCCGCAGATTCAGATGCTTATCAATGCCAAGTTTGGCACGGGCACATACTTGTTGGATAGAGCACACTTACCACTGCAGCCTGAGCATGAGGATAATGTTGTTGTGATGGATGAGGAGGATCCAACATCGGTTGAAGGACAAGCCAAGATTGAAGCTGCCAAGAAAGCCAAAGCTGACAAGGAAGCAGCAACAGCAGCAGCTAAACCAAAGAGTGTTGGAGAGCAGCTCCTTGAAGCTACCCAAAGGATTGAACAACGCCTCGCCAGCATTATGCAGTCTCGGAGAGCCTAGAGAGGATTGTTGAAGACAAGATCCCGCTCTGGATGTGAAGGCGATCAAGTGCAAGTATTGTCAACAAGCTTGAGGCGACATTGAGGAAGCAAAGAGGAGAAGGAAGAGCTTATGCGTGAGATGCAGGATGACTTAGTCGAGGATGCTTATCAACAGATCGCTCCGGTTCCCACAGACCCGATCAGCTGCTATTCCGATGGATCGACACCAGACTACAGCTTCAAAGACCTCCACAGTTCCATCGGTTGCTACAGCTCCAGCTCGGTGACCACTCCTCCAAAGACAGACATCGGCTGAAGTCTTCGCCGATGGTGCCATATCAACTCCAACATCAACCTGCATAGAGCCGCAAGCAGAGTCCCCGGTGACGCTTAGCTCTATGCCTTTTCGAACTTTTTGGTAACTTGTTGCCAAAGGGGGAGAAATTGTATAGATCATAGGACTTCGAGAGAGAGAGTGTTGTTGTTTTTGCGCTTTTGCTCTTTCGTTCATTTGCGGTTTCTTTGAGATACTTTTGGTTTTCAAGACATTCTGTGTGTTTGATACTACGTTTGATGAGTGCTTGGTCGTACCATGCCTTAATGTGTGCTTAATGCTTATCATATGCTATTCCTATCTTGTATGACCATTTACTCATGTCTTGGTGATTGGGTGCATGCTATTCATTCTTATCATTTTGTGTGCTCCACCAAGATGTATGTGACATGGAAGAGTGACCCATGATCCTAATCGATTGTGCATTTGCATTCAAACGCAAATCTTAAATAATGCACAAATTTAGGGGGAGCTCTTGCTTATCACATACTTCTCAAAGCGACGATATTATTCATTGATTATATCCTTTGTCGAAGCTTTGATCTATATGTTGTCATCAATTACCAAAAAGGGGGAGATTGAAAGTGCAACTAATCCCCGGGTGGTTTTGGTAATTAATAACAACATATATATCATTGAACTAATAGTTACTTGAGAATCATTTCAGAAAGTTCAGTGATATGGGTATGGCAAGGACTGAAGAAGTGGACCCCTCAAAATGCTAAGGCAAGCATTGGCAAAAGCTCAAGACTCCATTTTTGGTTTAGTGATCCAAGATCACATTGAGTCCATAGGAAAGCCAATACTATTAAAAGGGGATGAGGTTATGATGATGATCTGGTTGCTCAAAGTGCTTAGTGATACATCTCCTAAACTATCAGCAACTTTCACTGCCATATACACTCATAAGTAATCTCGGTCCCACCGATTTTCCAAACCCAGTCACACCGAGATGAACCACTTCAGCCACAAAGCCAAACCCTAGAAAACTTGGATTTTCCGATTCTAAACTCGGTCTCACCGAAACTTGAGTTGCCAAGCTTCTGTAATCTTCTGTCATCAAATCGGTGTCACCGAGATGATGAAGTCGGTCCCACCGAGATTGGCAAGCTCTTGTCTTTGCATGGATCGGACAAACTGAGATTGTATTTTCGGTCCCACCGAAAATCCCAACGTTCACATTATTTGAACTTTCGGTCTCACCGAGTTGTCAACTTCGGTCCCACCAAGATTGGTCAAATGAGTGTAATGGTTGGATTTTGCGTGGAGGCTATAAATACCCCTCCACCCCCTCTTCATTCGTGGAGAGAGCCATCAGAAAGAACTACCACTCCTACCTTACATTTCTGAGAAGAGAACTACCTACCCTTGTGTTGAGATCAAGTTGCTCCACTCCCACCATATGAAACTTGATCTCTAGCCTTCCCAAGTTGCTTTCCACTCAATCCTTTCTTCCACCACAGCCAAATCAGTGAGGAGAGTTGAGTGTTGGGGAGATTATCATTTGAAGCACAAGAGCAAGGAGTTCATCATCATCAACACCATCTATTACCTTTTGGAGGGTGGTGCCTCCTAGATTGGTTAGGTGTCGCTTGGGAGCCTCCGTCGAGATGTGGAGTTGAACCAAGAAGTTTGTAAGGGCAAGGAGATCGCCTACTTCGTGAAGATCTACCCCGAGTAAGGCTAGTCCTCCGTGGGCGTAGGCCATGATGGCATAGACAAGGTTGCTTCTTCGTGGACCCTTCGTGGGTGGAGCCCTCCGTGGACTCTCGCAGCTGTTACCCTCCGTGGGTTGAAGTCTCCATCAACGTGGAAGTACGATAGCACCACCTATCGGAACCACGAGAAAAATCTCCGCGTCTCCAAATTGCGTTTGCTCTTCTCCACCTCTCTTTACTACATGTGCAATTTACTTTCCGCTGCCTATACTCTAGAATTGCATGTGTAGGGTGATACTTGACTTGATCAAAATTGTGAATCTGCCAAAAACTTGTCTTTATCAAAAGGCTGAACTTTTATATTGTCAAGTAGTCTAATCACCCCCCCTCTAGACATACTTTCGATCCTACAAAGGCGAACGCCTATGAAGCTGTCGCGTTTTGGAAAAGGCCCGGAGCCTGTGAAGAGGGCCAATGCCCGTGAAGCTTGCCTCCCCGAAGAAAGGCCCGGAGCCTGTGAAGAAGGCCAACGCCTGTGAAGCTCGCCGCCCATGACACTCTCATGTAATAATGAGTTTAGGCTGTACACGCCCCGGAGTCTCAGGGGTGCCGGCCTCAGGCCCTGGGGCTCCCTCCCACGCCCAGTGGCAGCACTTAGCTCCGCGCTGGTGAGAAGACGTCGAAGACTAGACTAGGTGCCGGACGCGGCTTCTTCATTTGCTTTCTGCAGTTGGCTAGTTCATTCTCATTTGGAGTTTTATCAAAAGTATCGCCGCCTTTTGACTTGTGGTTCTTCGACTTTTTCGCTCTCCTGCCTCGATTTCTCTTGCGCAAGGGCTCGCGAGGTGGAAGCCCCGGGAGCCCTCGTGAGTGTTCTTGTCCCTATCGCTCAAGGTTTCACGGCCCGGGTCCACTACAGGAGTGCCCCTCTAGTCCATGCCTCACGGGCACCATGACACGAATACAGGGCCTGGGTCGGTCGCCCCCACGACTGAGGCTAGAGATTACCTACGCGCGGGCATGCAACAGAAAGGAACAATACCGAAATAATAGAAACAGTATGATGATTGACGACGATAACCCAAACACGCCCCCACGGGGCCCCACACTACTGTCTTTTTTGCGCAGGAGAAAAGAAAGGAAAGAACAAAGCAGGCGAAGCTTGCCCTATGCCGGCCCTCAGGGAAGACTCGAGCCGCCTCCGGAGCTCAGGCGGACTCCCTCTCGCGCTTCACCGGGGCGCGATGGCGGGCAGACCCGCTGCCGCCCTCCAAGAAGGCGCGACGGCATGGAGGCTGACCGCGGCCGCTGCTAGAAGAGTCGCTACCCGAAGAAGAGCTGGTGAAGCTTGACGAGTCTCGGGCGCCGCCAACCACGCGCGCGCTGTCCTCTCCGTCCTCGCCGGGGCTGAGTCCCCGGCCGCGGTTGTCGTCTTCAGGGCAGCACCCTGCGCGGCGGCCATCTTACCCAAACACCCTCACATAGAGGGTGGCGTCGCCGTCGAACTTGAAGTGTAGAGTGCACCGGCGGCTCAGGCCACGCGCGCGGGCAAACGTCTGCCAACCACGGGTCAAGGCCAGGCTCCCGGCTGCGGAGACCTCCAGCGAAGCCTACGAGGCTCGGCTGCAGCAGCCATCTGCCTGGAGCCAGAGGCCGCCCAAGGCGCCAGCTGGGAGCTCACCTAGGAGGAAGCAAGGGAGCTGAAGCCGGGCGCTGGTTGGCTCCGCCGCCCACACAATGAACTCCGGCAGCACCTCTGCAGTATGGAGGCGCGGCCTCGGGGGTTGCACGACCGGAGCACGCCCCCCGACCACGGCCAGCCGCTCGTCGCCGTGCAGAGAGCCACCTCCGCGACCACGGGGGGCCGCCGTGGAGGCCACAGGATGTTTGCGAGGGCGACCTCGACCGCGCTTGGGCGGGGGAGAGGTAGACTCGCCTGGCGAGCCTTTCCTTTCTCTGCGGCCGAGAACTTCCTTGGCGGAGCCATGAAGAAGAAGGAGAAGCGAGGAGAGATAGAATGGAAGGGTGCACGCCGTTCCGTACTTATAGCCGGCAAAGGCCAACAGTCGACCACCACGATCGCAGGTAATCATGACCCGCTTTGCATGCAGGGACTTGTCGAATCCGTGCAGTTGCCGAGGCGTCGTGGGGAAGCGGAGGCGCCCACGTCCAATCAACCGCCACGCGGCGCTCAAGGCCGCAGGCTATTAGGGCCCGTGACGCTTCGCACTTGCCCTTTCGCCTCTCTGCTCGGCCAAGTCTGGCCATGCCGTGGGCCCGGGGGCTACTGTCGGCGTTCTGGGAACGGGGGTCCCCAGACTTGCCTGCCTGCGGCCTGCGGCCTGCGGTGTGGCTCAAAGGGGCCCTAGCACATCCCATCTTCATCAACACAGGCTCAAGACCCTCGCGAGGGGCCAAGCCTCGCGGGGCGGACGACAGGGAGCTTCCTCAGGCACGGCCTCATTAGGCGGGCTCACGAGGAGGCGGAGAGTTCAAGGCAGGGTACCTCGCGAGGTGCCCATGACGCAAGCCATGACGACCAAGGGCGCCAGTCGGGCGCCAGCCCGCGCAGTGTCCTCCTTTCCTCTTTGGTGCAAAGGGAGCAAGCGCAGGCGAGAGCATCAAGCAAAGGCATCCATTTCGGTGCAACAAGACCAAGACCAGCCCAACGGCAGGGAGGAAGTCATTGTCGAGCCCAAGCAGGCGTCACCACCAGAGCCTTTGGCAGGCGAGGAACAACTTTAGTCAGGATAGGCGTACCCGTTGTTCCCCTTCAAAATGGCCAATTGTTGGCGCCCTTCCCGCTCAATATTTGGGGAGAGGCCCAGGGCCTTTGCCTATAAATAGGACTAGCCACCCCCAGGGTAGAGGCATCTGGATCCTCACCAAGAAACCAGTAGATAGAGCGACTGAACTCCTCCTAGCAGTTCGTCGCACCAGCCAAGAGTAGACCCTCGCGAGGCTGTTCCTCCTTGTATTATTCATCATCAGCCCAAGAGGCAATCCACCACACCACACACTGGAGTAGGGTATTAGACCACAATGGTGGCCTGAACCAGTATAAACCCCGTGTCTCTTGTGTTGTTTCTTTCGTAGTTTAGATCCTAGCCATTCGGTGAGGAGCAGGTAGATAGAGGGTGAAATCTCCGCGCGCACCCCAGTGTTCGAATCTCAAGGGTCTGCCGGAACCCAAAATCCGACAGCCTCTGCATATTTAATACTCCTATCCTCAAATAGAATCATTAAACAAGCAAACAATGCAAACATAACAGCAATCTGTCAAAACAGTACAGCCTGTAAAGAATGCAAGAGTATCAATACTTCCCTAACTCCAAAAATTATGAGAGAAAATTCCCACTGTAGTATATTTATCAAAGCTCATTATGCAAAAAGTTTCAACATTATATCATGCTCTGACTTTTCTAGGGAATTCTTGCAACAGCGGTAAACTTTCTGTTTTCAAACAGCAACATGTATACTAGCAAAATAAACATGGTAAAGGCTATCCTTGACATTTTTATTGAAAATAAAGATGCAAAACACTATTCTAAATAACAGCAAGCTAATACTAACAAAATAAAATGACGCTCCAAGTAAAACACATATCATGTGACGAATAAAAATATAGCTCCGAGTAAGATGTACTGATAGTTTTGAAGACGAAAGAGGGGATGCCTTCCGGGGCATCCCCAAGCTTAGGCGCTTGAGTCTTCCTTGAATATTACCTTGGGGTGCCTTGGGCATCCCCAAGCTTAGGGTCTTTCCACTCCTTATTCTCCTCATATCGATATCTCACCCAAAACTTGAAAACTTCTATCACACAAAACTTAATGGAACTTCGTGAGATAGGTTAGTATGATAAAGAGTAAACCATGCACTTTGATACTGTAAAAGACAAGGTTCATAATTGTTTTCACATAATTCCTACTATACCATATCATCTCTACCATTTATATTGAGAAATATAAGCCATAGAAACAAGAAAACAAGCAAACTATGCGATGAAAACAGAATCTGTCAGAAACAGAACAGTCTGTAATGATCTGTACAATAACCATACTTCTGCTACTCCAAAAATTATGAAATAAATTGGTGGACGTGAGGAATTTGTCTATTAATCTTCTGTAAAAAGAATCAACTCAAAAGCACTCTTCTGTAAAAAAAAGACAGCTAATCTCGTGAGCACAAAGTTTCTGTTTTTTACAGCAAGATGACATTAACTCTCACCCAAGTCTTCCCAAAGGTCTTACTTGGCACTTTATTGAAACAAAAGCTATAAAACATGATTACTACAGTAGCCTAATCATGTGGACACACAAAAACAGTAAGGGTAAATATTGGGTTGTCTCCCAACAAGCGCTTTTCTTTAATGCCTTTTAGCTAGACATGATGATTTCAATGATGCTCGCATAAAAGATAAGAGTTGAAACAAAAAAGAGCATCATGAAGAATATGACTAGCACATTTAAATCTAACTCACTTCCTATGCCTAGGAATTTTGTGAGCACACAATTTAGAGGAACAAAAGTCAAGTAGCATAGGAAGGCAAAACAAGTATAACTTCAAAACTTTAAGCACATAGAGAGGAAACTTGACATTATTGCAACTCCTACAAGCACATATTCCTCCCTCATAATAATTTTCAGTAGCATCATGAATAGAAACTTTGTTCTAATACTCAATTGGAACCTCTTCCGAAATAGTGGAATACTAACTAAAATTGACACTCTTCCAAATCCACTTTCATAAATATCGTACGAAGATTCAACACCCTCCAAGATAGTGGGATCACTAATTCCTAAAGTTGACACTCTTCCAAACCCACTTTAAATTATAGTATTATTCATACTCCAAAAGATATAAGTGAAGTTACTGGAGCATTCTACAATTAATATAGACTAGCCAATATCCAAGCTCAAAATATATAAGTGAAGCGTACGAAGCATTCTATAAAACCATACTCAAACGATTTAAGTGAAGCACAAAGAGCAATTCTATAAGACCATACTTAAAAGATATAAGTGAAGCACATGAAGTATTCTATAGATCAATGAAGAGCTAACTCATACTAGCATGATTCTTAAAGAAAAAGAAAAACACAAAGGGCACAAACAATGTGCACAAAACAAAAACCGAGGTATACCGATATTTGTTGAAGAAGAAAGATGGGATGCCAACCGGGGCATCCCCAAGCTTAGATGCTTGAGTATCCTTTGAAATATTTACTTGGGGTGACTTGGGCATCCCCAAGCTTGAACTCTTGTCTCTCTTTATTCTTCTCAGATCGGTAACTCCTCGTTCTTCAAATACTTCATTCACAAAAACTTAAACAAAAACTTTGTGAGATCCGTTAGTGTAATAAAGCAAACTACCACTTTAAGGTACTGTAATTAACTCATTCTTTGTTTATATTGGTGTTACACCTATTGTATTCCAACTTCTATATGGTTCATACCCTACATACTAGCCATAGGTGCATCAAAATAAGCAAACAACACACGAAAAACAGAATCTGTTAAGAACAGGACAGTCTGTAGTAATCTGGAAGTTTAGTAAACTTATGTAACTCCAAAAATTATGACATAAATTTGAAAATTTGAACAATTTGTACAGAAGTAATGTGCAAAAAGTTTCAGACCCATTTGACTTTCCAGTAAAAAATATAAATTCATGCACTACAACCAAAGTTTCTGTTTTTGTTCAGCACATAGTAAACAAGCAATCTAATCATCCTACAACCAAAGATTGGCACATTATTTTTATAATACAATGGATATATACAAGGGGATAATTATTTACAGAGAAACTTCCATGAAACATTCTACATTGTTTCCGTGAGCATGAACACAAGTGCTCAAGGTCGACCCTGACTTCTTCAATGCATAACTTTCCAATCACTTCTCTTTTGGAAAAGCTTTTTTAGGCATGAGAGGCAAGTAAATATTTTTTGGTATTTTCATTCTTTTGAAAAAAAAAATTGTATGTTTCACCCACAACTAAACAGAAACATAAAGGAAAAACAAAATCTACTTAGTGAAGAAAGCAAACAAGCACACACGAGAATATCAACCCCACGCTATTGCTCCCAAGAACGGCGCTTTAAAAGAGCTTGATAATCCCCAAGTGCAGGGAATCATCGTAGCAATTCCCATAGGTGGAAGTGATAAGTATGGAGTGTCGAACCCACAAGGAGCTAAAGGTAAGATCAATATTCTCTCAAGCCCTATCTTCCACTGATACGACTCTACGTGCACCGAACGTTTGCTTCCAACTAGAAACAAGAAATAAAACCGTGTTGTGGGTATAAAGAGGATAACTTTGTATGATATCGGAGAGCTAAAATATAAAAGTAGGTGCTGTTATCATAAAGTTAGAATATATTACTAAATAATATAAATAGCGAGTGTGGAATAATGGTGGATCAGTGTGCGGAATTGTCCTAAGCAATTGTTAACAAGATCGATAGTCGTCATTGCAATTTCATATGAGGGAGAGGCATAAACTAACATACTTTTCCTACTTGGATCATATGCACTTATGATTGGAACTCTAGCAAGCATCCGCAAATACCAAAGATTCATTAAGGTAAAACCCAACCATAGCATTAAAGCATCAAGTCCCCTTTTATCCCATACGCAACAACCCCCTTACTCGGGTTTGTGTTTCAGTCACTCACACAACCCACTATAAGTGAATCATGCACGTATTGCAACACCCAACAGCGGGAATCCCTCACGCTTGCGCGACATGGAGGGCACCATAGGACATCACCAAAATAAAACATACAACTCGTACCAATCTAGATCATCAATCAACCCAAAGACAAAATATATCTACTCGAAACATCATAGGATGGCACCACATCATTGGATCATAATATGTGGCATAAAGCACCATGTTCAAGTAGGAATTACATCGGGGTGTGGGAGAGTGGACCGCGTAAAAGAGATGAGGATGGTGATGTTGATGAAGACTATCACCGCAGCGATGATTCCCCTCCCGATGACACTCCGGTGCCATCAAGAGAGAGGAGGAGAGGTTCTCCCCCTTGTGCTTCCTCCTCCATGGCTTTCCCCCTCTGGTCCTTGGCCTTCATGGAGATGATGGCCTCTCCGAGATCCCCCTCCATGGCCTCCGGTGATGATGGCCCCCTCCGGTAGGGTGCCAGAGAGGGCCTAGATTGATTTCTCGTGGCTACAGAGGCTTGCGGCGGCGGAACTTCCAATCTAGGTTAATTCCCGAAGGTTTCTCTATTTATAGGAATTTTTGGCGTTGGTTTCACGTCAGGGAGGTCTCCGGGCTGTCCACGAGATAGGGGGCCACGCCCTAGGGGGGAGGGCACGGCCCCCACTCTCGTGGGCAGCCCGGGACTCTTCTGGCCCAACTCCGATGCTCCGTGGTCTTCTTTTGGTCCATAAAAAATCCTTAAAATTGGCACGTCAATTGGACTCTGTTCGGTATCCCTTTTCTATAAAACACAAAAACAAGGAGAAAACAGAAACTGGCACTGGGCTCTAGGTTAATAGGTTAGTCCCAAAAATCATATAAAATGACATATAAAACATCATAGATTGATAATATAATAGCATGAATACTTCATAAATTATAGATACGTTGGAGACATATCACGTATGCATCCTTGGCCGCGTAGGTTATGTAGGCTAGATTCACAGGTACCTACCATGTGTTCAGGTCCTTGGTATTGTTGTCTTCTTTCATGTTGGCGTATCAGGGGTCGATGATGGTCTCGGTGAGGTCAACCACAGAGTCCTTCTCCTGCCCGTTGTTGATGATCTTGTATTGCTTCTGGATGTCAACCAGCTTGTTGCACCAGATGGACGAATCGCCGCGTTCTTCCTTCTCTCCACCGTAGCGAAGGTGAAGTCTGCGCTATCGATGAAACGGGCGAATGCTCTAGAACCTCTGATGGCCCTACAGAAGTGGTAGATGAGAACCTCATCCCGCACACATACCTGGGCGACAGTGATCCGCTGGTCCCTGTCAGGAGACGAATGGATGGTCATAAGGTCTGGTCCTGCAACCTTGTGCTTTCTCGTCGTGTAGGTACTGCTTGAACTCGGCGAGGCAGAGCTTCACCGAGTCCGGATCGTTGGTGTACATCACATTCAACATGGTGCAGCCATAGGACTGCACGGCGAACTCAAAGGGGAACTCCTTGCTGAAGTCCATATCCAGCAGGCTCACCCCTCGGATCACCATTGGAGTCTCTTCGAGTGAACGAGTGTGTAGGCGGTGGCAGCAGTTCGTTTTTCAGCTCTTGGGGAACTGGATTCAACAGTAAACTAAGTGTGTACAGGCGACAATAGTTACTACCCCTCCCTCGTCCGCTGCATGCCCGGCAGAAGATGCACCCTCGGCGCATTCAAACGCCTCCATTAAGAAACCTACTCCTGCCACACGTCGGTTCATGAGCGGGTCTGTATTGGTACTGTAATAACAGGAGTTAGTGGTCACTTTACTTAAATTTAATTAGATTTAATGGAAATTTATACTTAAAACAAGCAATGCATTGGCTCGTTCTATCAGTGCGACAGGATCAACATGCACAACAATTAGAATTATTATTCTCGGGACGCATTACGATCAAGCACATTTGTCGACTTTCACAAAGATAATACTACCAAGTTTGAACTGTTTGTTATGGTTGTTGTCCTCTGCATCACCATGCCGTGTTTCCCAGCTTGCAAGATTCAGAACCAACAAATAAGATCCAAATAATAAGTACAACAAAGATGCCTACACATCTCATTGATTCCCAGCTTGCAAGATTCAGAACCAACAAATAAGATCCAAATAATAAGTACAACAAAGATGCCTACACATCTCATTGATTCCCGGCTTGCAAGATTCAAAACCAACAAATAAGATTGAAATAATAAGTACAACAAAGATGCCTACACATCTCATTGATTCCCAGCTTGCAAGATTCAGAACCAACCCATTAGAGCCTTTTGATAAAGTGAATATCGGGATTAAATCCATCTTGCCTAGCCATGTCATACAATCGAAGAACTTGGCGAATGCTCTTGACCGTCACAACATTTGTAGTTGAGTATTCCTGTTTGCACAGCACAAACAAGAAGAGCATGATTTCACTTTAATAGGGGGCCTCCTTGAACTCAACCTGCAGCTCCACTAGAGTGAGGTCAACCTCCGGCTCCGTGATTCAATTCATGCACCTTTTTCTGCACCTGAAATGAAGAAAAGATTGCATCATTCAGCTGGCAAGAAGTACTTCCTCTCGTGAGCGGGAAGGTTCTTCTTTAGTAGTTGCACTAAAATTGAGGAACATTAAGGTCGGCTGTCCGACTCATGTAAGGTGCAACTATAATTTTCTTATCCTTTTGTGCAGTTCCGATAAAATAAAGTGCCATTGTGGTGACAGTGACGGCTCCATCTTGCAAAGGCTTGCATGAGATTACCAGCAGAACTTGACGAAGATTTTGGAAACTCCAATCACCATTTTGTGCAGTTCCACCAAAACTGAGAGATGTTGCCCACGTGAAATTTTAGTTGAACTGCACAAGACACTCATTCCAAAAAAAGTGTTTTGTGCAGTTCATCAAAAGGTCACAATAACAACAAGGTGAAATGGATATCCCTATCTGCACAAAAAGATAGAAAGTAAACAGTTGCTGGTCAATAAGAATATACAAAACATATACAAAATGAAAAGAAGCATCTTAATTATGTTCATGGCAATCACGCAAGGACAGTAGAAATTTTAAAACGTTAGCAATGCTTCATGTTACTAGAAGCATTACGATCAACAATGAGATTCCTCAAATATGGGATTACTTTAATGGTGGCATTGCTTGTTTACCAGACACAATAAATCAACAACAGCTAAAGAGTTGGTTTAAGGGCATGGGACCGTGGGGACACCAGGACACTCAGCAGCGTAAAGGAGCAACTTACTTATCATACTGGGGAAAACAGCAGGAGTGCCATTTGTAACACAGTTTAATTGCATCTTATCACTAGGCATTAGAATAACAATAACACTTGTTAGACATGTCCCTAAGGTAACAGTGTGATCGCTTCATTTTACATGTGCCCTTACATTAACAACAACAAAAGGTTGGTATAAGGACATGCGGCAGTGGACGCATCAGCACAATGTACCTACAAGGAGGCATAAAGTGGTGATGCCGAGTTTGTTCGTGCAATGTGAGGGCAACAAACCTAATCCTGGAGACCTTGTACTATGTGAGGGCAGCAAATCTAATCCTAGAGACCTTTTACTATGTGAGGGCAGCAAATCTAATCCTGGAGACCTTTTACTATGTGAGGGCAGCAAATCTAATCCTGGAGACCTTTTACTATGTGAGGGCAGAAATCTAATCCTGAGACATTTTACTATGTGAGGGCAGCAAATCTAATCCTGGAGACCTTTTACTATGTGAGGGCAGCAAATCTAATCCTAGACATACTTTGTTGACTTGTCTACCAGCCGCCACTTTCTATCCTTTTTTCAACCAATAATAGATCTGTTCCTTATCCAGTTTGTACTGCGTTTTCCCATTATTTCCCTTTTCAACCAAGAGACCGGTTGGGTATCTGGTCTCTACTACTTTCACCATATTATTTCCTCTCTGAATCAATTCCTAGATTCATGCTACAACTTCCCCCCTTTCTTCGTTGTTTGAACAAAGCCCTAGATTCGAATGCATGAAGTAGCTTTACCTCTAATAATACTAAAAATTTAGGTGGCTTTGGAAGAGCTGATGGGAGTAGAAAAAGATGCACATGCAGACACGTGGGGAGCTGGGGCAGTAGAGCAAGGCCGCTTTCGAAGAACTTATACCTGAGGGTCGCCGGATGTCGGCGGCGGCAGGTCGGATCTGCGGACAATACGGCAGAGAGGAAGAAGGGTCGGAGGACCTCCCAAGTCAGCGCTATGTCGGAGAGAATGGCACGGGCAGAGGATCGGGCCCCTCTGGCAGCTGTGGGTTTCCTCTCTCGACAGTGACGACCGCGTGAACGATGCACCTTTTAGTCCTCTACACACACTAGCCGACAGGATCCGTCCGGATCTGTGACCAGCGGTGAGCAGAGAGAGAAATGTCGTTACCGCTATCTTGTTTATATCTGGACAGGATGAGAGAATGAAGAGAGCAACCCTAGTAAAGCAAGCGCTCAGGCCCCTGCGTACATATATAGTGGAGTGATTATCTTTTTTCTCTCCACAACAAGCGTTTCAATTTGTGTCGTGGCATTAAAGAAAAGAAACTCTCTATTTAAGGCGACTACTGTACGACTCCTACTTACTACTAGTAGTACTAGTATTTTTTCGCTTGTGCTCCCTGCCCCTCCATTCATTGAACAACCCCACGGGTGAATAAGCATACAGTAAGTACTGTATTTATATAGAATGAATAAGCTCGAACAATTTTTGCGTAGTTAAAAGTTGAGGGCGGGGCTTTTCCCGGGCAGTACGTGCGGCAATTTTCGGGTAGGCGGTTTGACAGAGAGGCGAGGAGGGTGAGCGAGTGGCGGATTCTCAAATATACTGCTGGAAAGGTCGGGCTGTGCAATTTGACGGCGCGTTACTGCTGGAAAGACTTGTGATATGACCACTCACTATTAGTCATGAATTACTGGCGCTCCGACCGGGGTGATGCCCCCCTTCCATTCCGCACTTTAATCTGGTGCATGACACGTCGACCCGGATGCTGGCTCTCCCACATGTCGGAGTAGTAAGATGGAGCAAAGAATGATGTGGTATATACTAGTACTACCACTACTCAGGTCGGAGGAGTGCGAACCAAGGCAGCCCAGTGAACCAGCAGTGCGAACCACGGTAGCCCAGTGAACCAGCAGTAGAAAACAATGTGGTGATATGGCCATAAAAAACAATGTGCTACGATCCACACTATAGCATGTACAGTAACACTCCTCTTTGTTTGGATCCCTGAGTTAGAGCTAGTTTGGGTTGAAATAGCCTCAAATTATTGAAACAAGAGGGGTTAGTTTGAGCTAGTTTGCTCTAATCCAGCTAAAAAAACTAGCTCGGTGGAGAGGTTCTAATTGGGTTATTATCCTCGGGCCCACTAAAAGTGAACTAAAAATCTCCCCCGCACTGATCGCCCCCCTCAGACGACTCCTCTCTGTTCCCCATAGGGCCGCCCGCCCAAGCGCCGCTCGCCCTCTCTCTCCTCCAGCCGCCCTCTCCTTCCAGCCTCCGCTGCCCTACTCCGGCCGCCCTCTCCCTCCGGCCTTCGAAGGTCTCCCCGCTCCCCCTTCACCGGTCGTTTTTCTCCCTCCGTCGTGCGCGGCGGCGGCGCATCTACCAGGAAGGTCGCGAGAGGGGTGAGTTTGTTCTTCACTTCTCTGTCTCACGGCCATATCATTGATCTTGATCGCTCTAGCACTAATTCTGATTTGGAAAAGTAGATCCTGATCAAACTTGGTATAGATTTGTCGTGCACGCATGGAATTGTTTGATGCTACTTGAGGAGGTAATAAAGCTTTCGAGAGGCCCAAAGATTCAGTTCACCTTTCTAGGTATTTCAGTTTCAGGCTTGCATTATTTCTAGAGGCCCAAAGATTCAGTTCACCTTTCTAGGTATTTCAGTTTCATGCTTGCATTATTTCTAGAGGCCCAAAGATTTAGTTCACCTTTCTAGGTATTTTAGTTACAGGCCTGCATTATTTCTAGAGGCCCAAAGATTAAGTTCCCAGTCGGTGGCAAGTGTCCCTGCTACCCATGCCGGTGTCGACCTCAACTCGCAAGGGCCGACGTCGGAGGGGTTCCCGAGGCTTGGGCTCTATAGAGCCTTCCTCCAGAGCGACGATGGCGAGCTCCTCCCTCGGTGCGCGAGGGGCTCCGGGCTCCCTCCCTATCGTGAATGACTTTCATGATGAGTTAGCTCATGCTTTGTTTCATGGAGTGTTTTTTTTTGTGAAGCTTGATTGACGACTTGTATGTTTAAGTGGGATATCTCATTTGTATGGACAAAGTAAAAAATTATCATGTTTTGCATGCTTGATTTGTAAAGATGGTTCGTTATGTCAATTGTGAGCAGGAGGAGGCCACAGAAGAGCCGGCCACACCAAATCCGGCAGGAAATAGGGTCCAACGTAGTCAAATGATTGAGAAAGAGCATTTATTGTCAATCTAACCCTGCCATCCATACACCTCTTTGGTTTAGAGTTAGTTCAGGGTTAGAATCTAACTCTAACCTCTAACTGAGTTAGAGTTCTCCTTGTCTCGGTTCATCGCCATCATACTTTCCCCATTCCTGTGTTTTCAGTATCCTGCGAATCAAAGAGGCCCTTTTTTGCGGGAAAAATCAAAGAGGCCCTTAGACTGGTTTAGGTCCGGTCATTTTTTATAAACGTGTTATGTCCAAAATTTAATGAACGTGCTCCGCTTTCTACGAAAATAATCTCGTTTCATGTAGTAAGTCATTCATTTACTTATTCTTCTGTGGGGCATTTGCATGTAATTCGTGAGGTCTGAAATGTAAAGTACCCCGACATATGCTCCGAGTCGTGCATGCACTACGACCCAGATGCTCTATGTCCCACATGTTGGTGAATGGGAGCACGTGGAAATAGGCTAGGAGTACATATAGGAGGATAACTGCGTGAAAAAATATGTACTGTGAAGCGTAGCTGCGGTTCGAAAAGGAGACCTAAAGTGATGACAGCTATAGGTCGCACACACCCAACTAGTGGTACTAGACATACGACTAATTTTTTCCTCAAAAAAAGAGGCACGAGTGCTCGGTACTCCTATTCTATAAACACGAGTCCCATCTGACAACAGCGTCCGTGCTACAGCTAGCTCTCCTCCCTCGTTTCTCTCTTCTAATTCAAAACTCGGCCGACGCCCGGTGGGTGGGGTGGGTTTGCTCAACTGTGGCCCCACCTCACAGTGAAAACATTACGACTGGAATAAAAATGCCATATACTCCCTCTGTTCCTAAATATAAACCTTTTTAGATACTATTTCAAATGGAATACAACATACAGATGTATGTAGACATAGTTTAGAGTGTAGATTCACTCATTTTGCTCTGTATGTAGTAGTCACTTGCTGGAATCTTTAGAAAGACTTATATTTGGGAACGGAGGGAGTATTATACTAATAAAACATTAAGGACATGAGGCGATGCAGAGCTGGTTACAGGAGGCAAGAAGAAGAGATGCATCCATCGACGACGTCCACCTCCTCGACTCAGGGCGCCGGCCCACCGAACGGCGCCTAAGTAGCAGCGGCTTTAATGGCGTCCAAAGATTCCAGCCGCTGGAAGAAGGCCAACGTCTTTCTGTCCTCGCTTACCTTGTAGTGGCCTATGTAGACGATTTCCTCGTAAACGTGGATGTGTAGGTTGACAGTTTCTTGCATGGCGAGGCGCTGCGCGGCGAGCACGGCCTCGAGGTGCATATTCTTCGTCGCGACCTCCGGCACCTGCAGGGCCACCAGGGCTTGAAAGAGTTCATCACCATGGAGGCCGATGAGGGTGGCAGGCAATGAGGAGCCTGGGAGCGCGGGCTGGAGCAGTACGGCAAGGTCGTCCGCGCGCTTCTTGATGGCGGTGAACTTTCGGATGGAGTTGACCATCATGTCGTCCATGTGAGAGGCGAAGCCGGCGTCGGTGAGGGCTACGATGCCAATGGTCGCCAGCACCGTCTAGAAACGCTGCACGGTGCGGGGCCGTAGGCCGGTGCCTTGGATGATTTGGCACAGCCAACTGCCGATCGCGTCCATCGCCTCCATAGGTGCTTGTGGCTTCTGGTCACTTGGTCTTGGATTGGAGTGAGCAGTGTTGTGCAGAGACTTGGGAGTAGATGGATTGGAGTGGTGGGGCGCCTTTATTATATGAGAGTCCAAATTACGGTTGAGAACACTACAATTCATAGCTACAGATGCGTGTGTGATTCCCAGATGCAGAGGCCAAAAGTCCCGAGAGATAGGTTTAATGCGTCTGGAAAAAGACTAGCCTAGAGCTCGCCACACGGGTATTCCTTTCGAACGCCCCATTAACCGTAAGATATGTATACGACGGTGCCAGCTATTGCACGTACACAGCAGTAGAAAAAGAACTACTCCATCCGGGAATAGTGCCGCACTTCGAAACTAGAACCGTCAATAAATTTTGAGCTTGTGTCTCGTCACATTCCAAATTACTCCATGCTATATTGAATTGCAAACCTATTCACACCGATCACAACCTAAATGGTTTCCCACTTAGGAGCGTATTAGTACTCGGTTATAAATACTACTATGCCAAGATGACTGCACATTCCTCCTCAACTCCTCATCCACAAAAACAAACAAGTCATTCAGCATCCTTCCCTTGCGTCTGCCATGGCCAACGTGAGTTTTGGGTCGAGAGATTGCCACCAGGGAGAGGCGAGCATGGAAGCGAAAGCATGAGAGATGTCCCACCTCGCTATGAAAGCAACCGACATGTCCTGCCGCGCGGAAGTAGCAGCATAGAGGTCCCGCCGCGCTGCTGAAGCAGCACGGAGGTCCCGCCGCGCCGTCGATGTAGCAGACTGGTCCGGCCGCGCGGCGGAAGCAGCAGAGATGTCCCACCGCGCCGCGAATGCAGCAGAGATGTCCCGCCGCGCCGCGGTGGACTGGGAAAATTTCTCGCGGGCAGGCGACGACTGTTACGTGCGCATGCATGCGATCTTCCATAGCCAGATGGATCAGATCTCCAGCTGGGTGAGGTTGCAGGACGACATGAAAGCCTCGTTTGAACAGGCTACCGGCGTCATCCGGCAACTAAGGGAGGGCAATGAGAGGCTCCGGGCCGAGCGCGACCTGCTAAGGGCGAAGATCGTCCAAAGTGTAGACCAGCAGGAGGAGACCAGTGCCATGTTGAAGAGGATCTGCGTCATCGTCAAGAAACTTATGGACGAGAATGACATGCCCTGCAACGAGCGCCAAAGGCTGGTGGAGGAATCCGTGGATGTTCTCAAGCAGCATCTTAAGGACACCAAAGAGCTCATCACCGCTCGCCACGGAGACTAGTTCCCGTAGCCTGCAGCAACGCATCAAGAAAGTAGAGATCAGCGAGCCAGATCCTTGTCTTCCTTCTTCTTTTGCCCTTGTGTATTCCGGGCGTAGCCACATGTGGCTTTTTTAATTATCTTTCTAATTATGTAAGACAATTAATCGTCCTTGTATATTCATTAGTCTTGCTATAAGTCGCAGTATATGATATATAGGTCCGCCGGATCTTACATCAAGATCCGTGATTTCAGATTTTCTTTTCTCTCTCTTAAATCTCAGTCAAGTGAGACATAGCCACGCCATTAAACAGAGGCTCGGGCGCCATTAATGGAGACCTTGGGAGAGAGGTGGACGGCAGATGGAGGTCAAAGGGCTCTCCTCCCGATAAGCACGCGCAGGGGTCTGATCGCACGCCTCTCGAACTCAAATAGCTACCCTACACGGTGCCTCCTAGCTAATAAAAAATGGGGACGCATGGCAGCACGTAAATGGTAGTAAATAGAATGCCCACGGTTTCAATAATACTTGTGTTTCCAATTGTAACGTGACAGCACTTGTTCCAAAATGACTTTGTTGATTGTTAATGTGTGCGCCTTTGCAAATCGGATTGCAAAATTACCATAGCACGTTGGTGCCATGTCATGGCACCAAGCTAAGTTTCATTATTTTCATGCATGTTTTGGATTTACAGGAATTAAAAAACTACGTTTCTCAATGTTTCCAGCATAGCCACGACGCCCAGAATTTTGGATTTTATTCCCATTTCTTGCATGGAACCTAGAAATTTACCCGAGGACACACGTGTGATTTGTCAACCAACTTTGGTGCACTGGAACATTTGCTTGTATTTCAAATTTGAATTATGCACACAAAGGTGACATGTTCCCTCCAAAACAACGAGCCTTCTTGAGAGAAGCTCCGATTTGCAAGAAGCTTATACCAGTTCCTATTCGGCCAAAAAAATTTTACCATGACATGACACCATGCCAAGTTTCATGATTTTAGGACCAAGTTTCTCAATGTTCTCGACCGAGCCATGATGCCCAGATATTTGAATTTATTCTCATTTTTTGCATGGAACCTAGAAATTCACCCGAGGACACAAATGTGATTTTTCAACCAACTTTGGTGCACGGGAGCATGTGCTTGTAGTTCAAATTTGAATTATGCACATTAAATGACCAAAAACTCAATTAATGTGTAAATAAGGCCAAACAAAGCCGCAATAATTCCAAAAATTAACAGGGCACTCATGTAGTTCTATGTTGCCTTTGTAAATAAACTCAAGGGGGATAGCGCATATCATTTCGCACTCAAAGGTGGCACGTTCCCTCTCAGAACCACGAGCCTTCTTGAGAGAATCTTCGGTTTGCAAGAAGCTTATACCAAAATCTGTTCCTATTCGGCCAATTTTTTTACCACAACATGGTAGTACCATGACATGACACCCATGCCAAGTTTCATGATTTTCAGACGTGTTTTGGATTTACAAGAATGTTAAAACCAAGTTTCTCAATGTTCTCGGCCGAGCCACGATGCCCAGATGTTTGAATTTTATTCTCATTTCTTGCATGGGACCTAGAAATTCACCCGAGGACACAAATGTGATTTTTCAACCAACTTTGGTGCACGAGAGGATGTGCTTGTAGTTCAAATTTGACTTATGCACATTAAATGACCAGAAACTCAACTAATGTATAAAAATGACAAACAAACCCGGAATAACTCCAAAATTTAACAGGACACTCATGTAGTTCTATGTTGCCTTTGTTAAGAAACTCAAGGGGGAGCAGTGTATATCGTTTCACACTCAAAGGTGGCACGTTCCCTCTTAGAACCACGAGCTTCCAAATCGGCCCAATTTTTTACCACAACATGTTAGTGCCATGACATGACACCATGCCAAGTTTCATGATTTCCAGGCGAGTTTTGGATTTACATGAATTTAAAATCTAAGTTTCTCGATGTTCTCGGCCAAGTCACGACGCCCAGATGTTTGAATTTCATTCTCATTTCTTCCATGGGACCTAGAAATTCAACCAAGGACACACATGTGATTTTTCAACCAACTTTGGTGCACCAGAGCATGTGCATGCAGTTCATATTTAGATTATGTACATTAAAAGTCCAGAAACTCAATTAATGTATAAAAAGGCCAAACGAACCCGAAATAATTCAAAAATTTAACAAGGCACTCATATAGTTCTATGTTGCCTCTATAAAGAAAATTAGGGGGAGGCAACATATATCGTTTCGCACACAAAGGTGACACGTTCCCTCTCGGAACCACGAGGCATGTTGAGAGAATCTCCGGTTTTGCAAGAAGCTTATACCAAAACTTGTCCCAATTCAGCCAAAAATTATTCATATGAAAACAGGGTTTAGATTATCCCGAACATCTCGCTACCTAGACCAATAATGTACAATGATTTGAATTCAACATAAAATGGATACAAATATTTGAATTGGAGAGCGTATGGTACATGTAATTCATAGTGAAATATGATTACTGTTGTATGCATGTTTTTTGTTATCAAGACAATATTTAAATTATTGTATAACTTGACAACAATCATATTCAAATAAGGAAAATTGATTCAAATTTAGCCCATATGGTAGACGACAATATATATGTTCACATGGTGGAGTAAAATGTTCATATATGATGGAAGATCAAAATGTACGACTACATCAATTATAAACTGCAAGGTCACCTAACGATATATTCAAATTCAACATAACGTGGATTCAAAAATTGAAATTCGAGATCCTGGCATTTGTAATCATATAAAAAGGGACATTACTCTTTCTTTTGGTGGGAATTGATTTGTTTTTTGTTGTTGTTGAGGGAAGTGCGAATCGATTTGGTACTATCTTGGGGTAATCTTGTTCTCCGATTTTTTACATTTTTCTTGTAGTTTTTTCAATGGCATCTATAGCAATATAGTAAAAGGGGACATGACTCTCTTGTGTCTTGTATGAATTGTTTTTTTACACGTTAAGTTTGTTCTGCCAAATAAGGAATCTGCACCTTGTTATCCCGAAATTTTCAAGCTCGAGTATCTTTTGTCTCACCTGCTTTGAAACTCCCGCCTCTTCAACCCGGGCCACGCCTTGTTATCCCGAAATTTCAACGCATGCGAGAACACCCTCCTCATCCGAAATCGGTCCCGCAGCCCAGACACGCGAAATCCCCCTTCTACCCCTCAGCCGGAAATGAAGGTCCACGTCGCGGTGTCAAAACCGGTGGGGTACGCTGGTAACTTACCCTACATTTCAGACAAGCGCGTCCCTAAGCTTGGCTCCCCCTCTCCCCCTTCGCCCCCATTCATACACCGAGGCCACCAAAACCCGCGAAACCCCACGCTCCTCTGTCGGCCTCCCAACCGCCGCCCAGCCGGAGACTCTTCACCGACTATGTCGTCCACCGCAACAGCTCGCCGTCCCTCATCTACCGCCACGGATGAGGATCCATTGTCGATCTCGTCGTCCCACCGGATCAGCCGCCCTGTCCTCCACCTCCAAGGAGCTGTCCCAACGTTCACCTCGTCTATCGCACCACCTCAATCCCCACAGCGCCGTCTTGACCTGGCCCACTGGAAGCGTAGCACCCTCACCAATTCCTCTGATGAAGTCGACGCCAACTCGGCGCCACCAAGGAGGTTCTGCACTCACCGCTGCATTTTATCTTTTATTCGATCTCACAAGGCTGCCGGTGCTCGATACCGAGCAGACATACCGGGTCTCCATCGATGGCGCCGTCGCCGGCCACATCATCCATGGCGTCTCTCCCCCATGTTGTTGCTTCCTCGGTGGTGACTTCCACAACGGCACTAGCTGCAGCTGCTCCGGCTCTCGCTCGCGTTGCGGCTCTGTTCTTGCTGTCGGACACGCTGTTGCACTGCTCTTGCTTTCGTTCGTGCTGCTGCTCTGCTCTTGCTCTCGCTTGCGCTGCTGCTGCTACTACACGACCTCCGGCAGCTATAGGAGTTGCTGCTTTAGCACTCGTCATGGTGCTCTTCGCACGACTTGCTCTCTCGCTAGTGCGTTCCTCGCCGGCGTCTGCTGATTTAGATCACTACTTCTCGCTACTAGTGCTCGAATGCCCTAAACATCTATTGCAATGCTCGCTACTACTTCAATCAGTTTTGATAGTAAAATTCAGTTTCGATTGAAAGTTCATTTTCTTCGATTAAGTTCGAGTGAGCAGTACTTACAAGATCCGTCGGAGCGGCCGTGGCGGTGATGCGTTTACATCTAGCACTTTTGGTGATGTATTTTACATCATCTATTGCAGATGATATTAGGGTCCCACTTCAGATTAACGTTGTCTGTCTTGTCCTGCTTCAGCCTCGTCGCCGTACACCTTACCGGAGCTGCTCCAACGACGAAACCGTCCATCACAGTGGAGCAGTACCCTCAGTGCTGTTTCCAAAGGTCTCAAATATTCTTCCCTGCCTCCGACAGTCACACCAGCATCATCACCATCCTCCACGTCCAACCCAATGATGCTAAGGTCCACAAGGCCATGCCAAAGAAATTGTACACTCGTCGCATCACTTTGTTACTCTGCATTCATGTCGATCCCTCAGGGATCCTTTGCTATGGAACCACTATTCGTGCAAATCTGTTAGAAGGAGTGGAGCAAAGCAAAACTGGAGGATTTTTTCCTTTGGTGTCTCTTTCGAAGAAAAAACGTAGGAATTTTATTCACTTGGATGTCCTCTTCAAATTAATATGCATGAAGAACAGAACTAATTGCATTACTAGCATAATAAGATTCTTATATATTTTTTTCATTTTCACGTGGTTTGACTTTAATTTGACCATGTTTCTCCATTCCTGTGTTCTTCCAATTCATGTGAACCAAACACCCGGGTTGACTGAAATCCTATGTTTCCAAATGCTTTGTTTTGCACATGCATTCCTATCCTATTCCTGTGTTTTTCCTGTCCCTGCGTTTATAGAATCCTCCAATTCTAAGGAGCCCTTGCAGATTTACTTCATTTTCAGATAGGCGTCAAAGAAAACTCTATGTGTTATGTCCTGCTCCTGTCATGCCGTCATCCATCCCACCTGAGGTGCACCATCGACAGAAGCGTTCACTGCAGCAGAGATCCCCCTGCAGACTTTCTTTCGCCGCCTCAGATCATCTTCCCTGTTGCCGGCAGCCACGCTAACTGCAATACCATCATCGACTGAGCAGATGAACCTGAGGACTACACAGTTCCGAAAGAGAGGTCGCAGTCTTTCGTGTTTGCTTACGTTATACATCAGTTATTATTACCTGCTACTTTATTGTTAAAACTTGAGTTTTGAAATGCCCATGGGTCTCATGTCGAGCCAGCAACGAATAGTATCTATCTACTATCTGGTTCATCTGGGGTCTTCTATGTGGTTCATGTTGGGTGGGCAACAAACAATAGATGATCCATTGTCTATCTTTTTAAACTGAAGCTATAATCTACCTGCTATCATTAGTTTTGGATCCATCCACTCGTTTGCTACCATCAGTCTTGATTTTTGCATGCACCCATTAGGCCTTACAAAATCTAACTATTTTTTCATTATGCATGTCAGATATTGTACACAATCGTAATGAACATGTACAGAAAAAGAGAAGACTGTTGCGTGGGAATATAATGTCATGCAGACGCCGCTCCATGGTGGGTGAAGTGGGGCCCCCCCTCCTGCATTTCCAGATTGTATTCCAGAGGAAGATAACTGTTTAGATGGGGATTCAGAAGGAGCCGACCACACCTGTTTACCACCTGAGGTGTTTGCTCTAACCTGGCATGCTGATGTTGGTCATATCATGCATATGGCGCCTTGCATTGCTTATATTATACATCTTATATGTCATCAGCTTAGTTTAGATTTACTTTGTGTGAATGCCACCTGTTTGGTTTCTATATCATACTTCCACCATTCCTAAATATTTGTCTTTTTAGAGATTTCAACAAGTGACTACATACGGAACAAAATGAGTGAATCTACACTCTAAAATATGTCTATATACATCCGTATGTTGTAGTCCATTTGAAATCTCTAAAAAGACAAATATTTAGGAATAGAGGGAGTATAAGGGAATTATGCAATGTCATCTTCTTTAGCCAGGCATCATATACATGAACCATGCAATGCCATCCTGTTTAGCCAGTCATCGTATATGTGATTGTATCGTGCCATATTTTTTTCCATAATGTATTCCATTTATCAACAATGTTTATACATTCATCTACTCTTCCTGTGCATCAGCCATTTGAGTCGGTCATGGGAAAATCTGGAGTGAAAACAAGGTCTTCTGAGCAGTCAGTGCTACCTGTCGATGCAGATTTCTTGCTGGTTAATGATAGCTCCTCAGAGGAGGATTCAGAGACAGATGACCAGTCGTATTCCCCCCCCCCCCTCGAGGTGCTTGCTCTAACTTGGCTGGGTTATATTGCTCATATCATGCATATGGTGTCTTGCATTGCCATTCCATCTGCTTAGATTAGACATGCTTTGTGTGAATGCCTCTTGTTTGCTTTCTATATCAGATATGTGAATTATGCAATGCCATGTTTTTCAGTTAGTTATCATATATGTGAATTATGCACCGCCATGGAGCCAGGCATCATATATGTGAATTATCTCATGCCATATTTTTTTCATTACGTATTCCATTTGTCGACAATCTGTGTATATTGAACTACTCTTCATGTGTATCAGCCATTTGAGTCGGTTATGGAAAAATCTGGAGTGAAAACAAGGTCTTTGAGCGCATAATGATACTGTTGAAGCATATATCTCGATGGTTACAGGGAGCTCCTCAAAGGAGGATTCATAGACAGATGACCAGTCCTATATCCCACCTGAGGTGTATGCTCTAAGTTGCAGTGTTTATATTTCTCATATGATGCATATGGTGTCTTGCATTGCTTAGTTTAGACATCATATGCACAATATTGAATTCCATCTGCTTAGTTTAGAGATCATACATGCGAGTGCCAGCTGCTTAGTATATGAATCAATTATATCATGCCATCCTGTATACTTAGACAACATGTATGTGAATTATTTCATCCCAACCTATTTTAGAAAGACATCATATAGTTTTGTCATGTCATCCTGTTTAGGTACTCATCATATGTTGAATTATGCCATTATATCCTGTTAAGTTATCCATCATATATCCAAAGCGTGTCATGATATCCTGTTTAGTTAGGCATCATATATGTGAAATTGTGTCATGTTGTCTGTTTGGTTAGACAACATATATGTGAATTACCACATCCGCTCTACCATACAATGTCTCAGACGCTCAATTTCTTTTCTTGTTTATCAGCCATTTGAAATGGAGGGGTGATGGCAGTATCTAAGGGAGCAAAAACCCGTTCTTCACAAAAGACAAGTGCTACCCGTCGATGCAAATAGAACCATGGTTGTCTTGGCCCACAAACTAGCCCCACCACACATAATTGAGACTCTTCCAGATTGCACACTTACACGTTGGGCGGAGAACCAGCTACAACCCATCTAACCGCAACCCCAATGGATAGTAACCCACTTCTAGTTGACAAAGCACCATGTCCACCACAGTACCCCCACACGAGTAGTTTGTAAAGCTACTGTAGTGCCCAAAGCACGAACACCACCACAGCTAACCCAAACTCCACGTTTAAAGCAGAAGAGCAACTGTTCTCAGGTTAGATTCCGTAGCTATGGTCCATACTCCTTTGATGTTGCATCACTGTATTTACTCATACCAACTACTTTCGAATTTGAAGGATCCAATTGAAACTCCAATGGTGCAACAGGTATGTTTTAAACCTATTTCTTTAACTGGATTGCTGCTCTAACTTCTTGCTCTATGTTGATTTTAGTTTAAGTTGTATAAATAGTTATGTTCTCATGTGATGCACATTACAAGTGCTGCCAATGCTATGTAGTTTCTCACACTTATATTCTATCAATGCTGCCGTGTCTTAAAAATATATGAGTTGAACTGTGTCTCTATCTTGATTAGGGAACATAAACTAGAATGATATGGACAATACAGTGACCATAGTACATAGATATATGTTTGTTTCATGTTGTTATACTGTCCACCTTACTACTGAACCGGTTTACCAAAATGAGTTTCGTATACTACAAGCTAAATCTATGATGTGTCTGCTTGTTTCTCTTGTAGTATGCAAACAGAATATTGGAGAAGAGCACCCCACTATGCAATGTTAGAGAAAGTAATGCAGATAAGGTTCAAGATAGTGAGACAACCCTGTTGGTCTCCAAGAAAGGTGATAAAAACGATCTTGTAGACAGTGAGAAAACCTCACAGTCCTGCGTTGATGTAGTGTTCGAGTTACTGGCCAGTACCGCTGGCACAAGCTCTTCGAACTCGCTGCCTGAATCACTGCAGCTTCTTCAGTCTCAGCTACAAGCTAAAAGGCATTAGTCAGCTGTGATGCGGCAAGAAGCCGAAGGACTGAGGAAGTCCCTGCAGAATTTAGATGCGTACTTTCTTGTGCAATGGCAAGCGCTAGAGGATTTAAGCGCCAAACAAGAGAAAGTTAATAAGCTTGCTAAGCATCTTGCCAGCATTATGGGTACCCAGGATATTGTTTCTTGAACTCTTCTGAAGTGGTTTCAGTTTTGGACTTGTTTTGCTGCTGCGTTTATATGCTGCTTTGTTCCCTATATTTGCACTGGTGGTGAACTTTGATGCCCAGTGGATGTAATATGTGTAATAGCCGTGATAGCCTAGCATAAGTTGCTTGCTTATTTATTTCCTTGTTGTCTTGTTTATTTGTTTGCTTGTAGTCAGTGCAGTTCTTTTTCCGCGGTTTGCTAGTGGCTGCAATAACCTATTTTTTAAAAACTAGGCCACAATAACCATGGGCTAATATTTACGGTTGTGACACTGGGCCTCCTACGGGCCCTAGAAATAGTGGGCCTTCTACGGGTCAGAGAACGATGGGCCTTCTACGGGTCAGAAAGCGATGGGCCTTCTACGGGCCGTAGAAACAGTGGGCCTTCTACGGGCCATAGAAACAATGGGCCTTCTACGGGCTGTAGAAACAATGGGCCTTCTATGGGCCGTATCATCAATGGGCCTTATATGGGTCGTATGATCGATTGGCCAAACATGGGCCAATAACAGACCGCGTTATGGCCGTAAACGGGCTAGAATTGGAATCGTCCGTTCATGGGCCGACCATAACGGGCCATCGTTAATAGGCCGTATTTGATGATGCTATGAAAATGGCCCAATGAATTAACGGACCACAAACGGGCCGACTGTAACCACGGGCTGAATTTGGCCCACAAGCAGAAAATGATAGTAATGGGCCGTAAGTAAACGAATGTTGGAAATGAGCCCAAGAATTAATGGGCTCTGAGAAGGCCGTAAGATAACATGGGCTGGAAACAGCCCAACAGAATAACGGGCCGTTAATGGGTATAAAGTGCCACACTGTTCATTACGGGCCAGTTTCACCACGGGCCGTTAATGGGTGTGAAGTGATACACTGTTCATTACGGGACAGTTTCCCCACGGGCTGATAATGGGCCAAGAGTTACAAAGGGCCTCATATGGGCCGAAAAGACATCATAGGCCATACATGGGCCAGAAGTGAAAACGGGCTAGAATCATATTGGATGGCCCAGATGACGCTACTGGGCCTAATTCAGATAGGGCGTAACGGGCCTTGGGTTAGCGGGCTGTAAATGGGCTATATGTGAACAGGCCGTTAACAGGCTTTCCATGGGCTGGCCCGCCACCTTTTGACCAAGTCAAACGGGCCGGCCTTTTCACATGAATGGGCCTCTGTTGGGCCGTGCCACATGTCGACGTATCATAGGCGCCTTTTGTCCAATGAGTGGATGACATCTGTCCCAACAATGAGCCGACACGTGTTTCCTCCAGCCAATGATGATTTTACATGTGGAAAATCCCCATTGGTCGGGGCTGTTAACGGGTTATCAGATCCAAAACCCGACCCGATAGCTTATCGGCGTTCCATTACGGTGGATGCCACGTGTCGGTCACCCTTGACGAAAGCACTTCTGTGACGCGCGATTTATCGTCATGGAAGTGGACACTTCCATGATGATAATTTTGGTAATGTCATGGAACACTTCTATGACAGGACAGGTATGACTATCTTGATTCTGTCATAAAATCGTCATGGATGTACATGCATGACAAAAACGCGACCTACTGTGACAAACATGTATCATCACAGAAGTGTATTTTTTTGTAGTGTGTTCTTGCTCGGGAGGGCAGATCTGGAGTCTGTTTGGGGCTCCAGAGAGGGAGATCTTCGTTCTTCGTCATCACCAACACATCTCCGTCGCCAATTCCATGATGCTCCCCACCGAGAGTGAGTAATTCCTTCGTAGGCTCGCTGGTCGGTGAGGAGTTGGATGAGATTCATCATGTAATCTAGTTAGTTTTGTTAGGGCCTGATCCCTAGTATCCACTATGTTCTTAGATTGATGTTGCTATGACTTTGCTATGCTTAATGCTTGTCACTTTGGGCCCAGGTGCCATAATTTCAGATCTGAACTGTTTATGAATTCATCATTATATCCATGTGTTAGGTCCGATCTTGCAAGTTATAGTCACCTACTACGGTTATGATCCGACAACCCCAGAGTGACAACAAGCGGGCCCACTCTCGCTGATGACCGTAGTTTGAGTAGTTCATGTATTCACTATGTGTTAATGCTTTGTTCTGGTTCTCTATTAAAAGGAGGCCTTAATATCCCTTAGTTTCCAATATGGACCCCGTTGCCAAGGGAGGGTAGGAAAAAAGATGGCATGCAAGTTCTTTTAATAAAGCACGTATGACTATTTACGGAATGCATGCCTACATTATATCGATGAACTGGAGCTAGTGATGTATCGCCCTAGGTTATAATTGTCACATGATGAATATCATCCAACAAGTCACCGATCCAATGCCTACAAATTTATGATATATTGTTCTTGCTAAGTTACTACCGTTGCTACTGCTATTGTTACTGCTACAATATCACTGCTATAACTGTTACTGTTACCGTTACTATTGCTGCTATCATCAAAACTATCATACTACTGTGTTACTAATCACTTTGCTCCAGATAATTAATATCCAGGTGTGGTTGAATTGACAACTCAGCTACTAATACCTTCAAATATTCTTTGGCTCCCCTTGTGTCGAATCTATAAATTTGGGTTGAATACTCTACCCTCGAAAACTGTTGCAATCCCCTATACTTGTGGGTTATCAAGACCTTTTTCTGGCGCTGTTGCCAGGGAGCATAGCTATATTTGTTGAGTCACTTGGGATTATTATCGATTTATCACTATGAAGAATCTGAAGGATGCTAAGACTAAGATATTTCCCTCAAAGACGAGGGGAGGTAAGCAACTACCATCCAGTTCTGCTTTAGATTCACCTTCTGTTACGAGTAAACTTGCAACACCACCACCACATGCTATTAATTCTGATATGTCGTAAGTTATTGATGATGCTACTTCTACTATGAATGATGCTTATGATGATGCTAGTACCATGCTCGATAATGATGAGCCACTTGGTGAATTTCTTGATTAACAAATTTCTAGAGTAATACAACATGATGTTGTTGAATCTGATGATGAGCTTGAAACTGAAACTCCTGAAACACTTGCTAGAGCTAGCCCTCCTAGATATGAATTGCCTAAGGTACCAGAAGGCTATGTTATGAGTGAAGAGGCAACTAGGGATATTCTTGCTTGTAAGGATAGAGATGATTTAGAGAAATTATTACACTAGTATAAAGAAAAATCTCCGAATGCTAGAATGAAATGTGATCCTAAGTTTGCTACTTCACCTATTGCTATTGCTGATAAGGATTATGAATTCTCTGTCGACCCAGAGTTAATTACTTTGGTTGAATCTGATCTTTTCCATGGTTATGAAACTGAAATGGCACATCTTAGTAAGTTGAATGATATAGCCACCCTTTTTACTCATGATGAGAAAACTCGATACTACTTTATTCTCAAATTATTTCCTTTATCATTAAAGGGTTATGCTAAAGCTTGGTACAATACTCTTACTCCTGGTTGTGTGCGTAGTCCCCAGGATATGATTTACTACTTCTCTAAAAAATATTTTCCTGCTCATAAGAAACAAGCTGCCTTACAGAAAATATTTAACTTTGTTCAAACTAAAGAAGAGAGTCTCCCACAAGCTTGGGGGAGGCTTTGCCAGTTACTTAATGCTTTGCCTGATCATCCTCTTAATCAAAATGAAATACTTGATATCTTCTATAATGGACTAACCGATGCTTCTAGGGACTTCCTAGATAGTTGTGCTGGTTGTGTTTTCAGGGAACAAACTATTGCTCAAGCTGAAGAATTATTGAATAGCATATTCAAAAATTATGACGATTGGACTATTCCTGAACCACCGCCTAAACCCACTCCGAAGAAGAGGGGTATATTATATCTCACTCCTGAAGATATGCAAGAGGCAAAGAAATCTATGAAGGAAAAAGGTATTAAAGCTGAGGACGTTAAAATTTTACTCCCTCCATCCCAAAATTCTTGTCTTAGATTTGTCTAAATACGGATGTATCTAGTTACATTTTAGTGTTAGATACATCCGTATCTAGACAAATCTAAGACAAGAATTTTGGGACGGAGGGAGTACCTCCTATTGAAGAAATACATGGGCTTGATACACCACCACTGCCTAAGGTGGTAGAGGTAAATTCTCTTATGAAGTTCAATGGAAATGATAATCCTCACAATATGCATTCTAGCCAATGCCTTTATGAGTTTGAAAACTACATTAGAAAACAAGACCAATTCAATGCAAATGTTATGAAACAATTGAAATATAATTTTGATATGATTGCTCGCTTGAGTGCATTGTTATTTAGAATCTCAAGTGATGTTAGAGGTGTTGGAAAACATGCTTCTATGGTTCAAACCCAGTTAGAACAAGTTGCTAAATCACAAAGAGAATTACTTGATGAAATGAATCATAATATACATGACTTTGCTATTAGAGTTGCAACTAGAGGAGGTAAAATGACTCAGGAACCACTTTATCCTGAGGGACACCCAAAAAGAATTGAACAAGATTTGCAAAGAAATAACACTAGTGCACCTAGTCCTTCTAAAAAGAAAAAGAAAACGAAAAATGATAGGACTTTGCATGGTTCTAGTGAACCTGAAATAGACAAACCTCCTGATAATGAAAATGAAACTTCTATCTCTAATGCTGAAACTCAATCTGGTAATGAACATCCACCTAGTGATAATGAAAAAGACAATGGTGAGGTTCATGAAGACACTCAACCAAATAATGATAAAGAACCAGATAATGATGTTGAGATAGAACCATGTGACGCCCCCGATTCAATCGTACACTAATCATGCACACAAACGTGTACGATCAAGATCAGGGACTCACGGGAAGATATCACAACACAACTCTAAAAACATAAATAAGTCATACAAGCATCACAATACAAGCCAGGGCCTCGAGGGCTCGAATACAAGTGCTCGATCATAGACGAAGTCAAGGAAGCAACAATATCTGAGTACGGACATAAGTTAAACAAGTTTGCCTTAAGAAGGCTGGCACAAACCGGGATACAGATCGAAGAGGCGCAGGTCTCCCGCTCGATCCTCCTAAACTACTCCCGGTCGCCGCCAGCAGCCGCACGTAGTAGTAGGCACCTCCAGTAGTGGTCGCCGCCGACGGTGGCGTCTGCTCTCGATTCCAAAGATCTGGTTGCGACAACCGTAAAGAAAGGAAAGGGGAAAAGGGGAAGAAAGCAACCGTGAGTACTCATCCAAAGTACTGCAAGCAAGGAGCTACACTACATATGCATAGGTATATGAGTAAAGGGCCATATCAAGGACCGAATCTGCAGAATGCCGTAATAAGAGGGGATAGCTAATCTCGTCAAGACTACGCTCGCAGCCTCCGCCTTGCAAAGATGTAGAAGAGAGTAGTCAAGTCCTCCAAGTAGCATCGCCAAGTAGCATCTCCAAGAAGCATCTCCAAGTAGCATCTCCAAGTAGCATCTCCAGTAGCATCGCATAGCATAATCCTACCCAGCAATCCTCTCCTCGTCGCCCTGTTAGAGAGCGATCACCGGGTTGTATCTGGCACTTGGAAGGGTGTGTTTTATTAAGTATCCGGTTCTAGTTGTCATAAGGTCAAGGTACAACTCCGGTCGCCCTTTACCGAGGGACACGGCTATTCAATAGATTAACTTCCTGCAGGGTGCACCACATAACCCAACACGCTTGATCCCATTTGGCCGACACACTTTTCGGGTCATGCCCGCCGCTGAAGATCAACACGCCGCAGCCCCACCTAGGCACAACAGAGAGGACAGACGCCCGGTCTAAACCTAAGCGCGCAGGGTCGGGCCCATCGCCTCGAAAGCACACTCGCACGCTTGTAACGCGCCGAAGCGCACCTAGCCTAGTGGCGTTCGGTCCAATCCGCGCGCGCCACTCGATCGGCCGACGCCACGAAGGCTTCGGCCGATACCACGACGCCGGATACCCATAACTACTCCCACGAGATGGTTAGTGCGATAGACCAAATGGCCGACTCAGATCAAATACCAAGATCTCGTTAAGCGTGTTAAGTATCCGCGAACGCCGAACAGGCCAGCCCACTGCCTCCTAGGTGGTCTCAACCTGCCTGCCGCTCCGCCACAAAGTAACAATCGGGGGGCCGGGAACCCAGCCCACCTCTACCGGATGGAGCCACTGTCCTTTCAGCCCCTCATCGTAATCACTTGCGGGTAATCTTCGAGCGGACCCGACTTTAGTCACCATCTCGTATAGTATGTATGTATGTATGTAGTATATACCGTGATCACCTCCCAAGTGATCACGGCCCGATAGTATAGCAAGGCGATCGACAAGAGTGTAGGGCCAATGATGATAAACTAGCATCCTATACTAAGCATTTAGGACTGCGGGTAAGGTATCAATGATTGTAGCAACAATGACAAAGGCTATGCAATGTAATAGGAGTAATCAAACAGTAACATGCTACACTACTCTAATGCAAGCAGTATAGAGAAGAATAGGCGATATCTGGTGATCAAAGGGGGGGCTTGCCTCGTTGCTCAGACAAGGAGGGATCGTCAGTGACGTAGTCGACCACAGGGGCATCAGCATCATCACGGGGTCTACCGGAAAGAAGTAACGGAGGGGGAACACAATAAATAACAAAGCAATCAAATGTAACACAAAGCAAGACGTGGCAATACGTTGTGCCAGGGGTGACCTAACGTAGGGATAGGCGATACCGGTGAAGGGGGAAACATCCGGGAAAGTATTCCTGGTGTTTCGCGTTTTCGGACCGGTGAACCGGAGGGGGAAAGTTGCGTGTTCGCTATGCTAGGGATGCGTGGCGGACGAGCGGGCTGCGCATCCGGATTCGTCTTGTCGTTCTGAGCAACTTTCATGTACAAAGTTTTTCCATCCGAGCTACGGTTTATTTTATATTAATTTTAAAAGATTTAAACATTTTTAGAATTTATTTAATTATTATAAATCAACATTATCCAGAATAGTGTATGCTGACGTCATTATGACGTCAGCATGATGTCAGCAGTCAACTGGGCGTTGACTGGGTTAAACTGACGTGAGGGTCCCGCTTGTCATTGACTGATTAATTAACTAACAGTTAATTAGGTTAACTAATGATTAGATTAATCTAATTATGATTAATTAAGTTAACTAATTCTTTAATTAATTAATTAATTAATATTTTTATTACTAATATTATCATTATTATTTTATTCTTTTTTTTTATAAAAAATGTTCTGGGCGTGGGGCCCATCTGTCATAGGCCCTGTGGACCTTAACGGTTCGGCGCCGGTGCAGGTGTCACCCGAGCGCAAGGGCGCTGGCGATGGCGCCGTTGCGTAGGCGCCCATCGGGCGGACCCGAGGCGACGGGCGGGCGAACCCGGCCAGCGGCCACGGCACGATGGCGCGAGACGGCACCGCCAAGACGGAGGTCGCCGAGGCACCGGTGGGCCGGAGGCGCGCTGACGGCGGAGCAGCAGTGGGGCGGGACGAGGTGAGCGGCGGAGGAAGGCAAAGAAAGCGGGCGAGAGGGAAAGGCCAGCGCGCCATGGCAAGTCCAACACGAGCGGGCGAAGCGGTGGCATCGACACGCGGGAGGACGAGAGAGCTAAGGCAAGCAAGAAGACGGGTGGACGTAATCGGGGCGGCGGTGCGCGCTGGCGGCGGCGTGGGGTGCGTCGGGCACGAGCTGGGTGGTGGACACGGCCCCGGGGCGGCAGCGGGCGCTAGACGGCACGGTGACCGGAACAAAGGGGAACGGAGCGAGGGCGGACGAGGCCTCACCGGAGTTCGTGGGGTCTAGGCAACGGGGGTTGAGGAGGAAGATGGCGACGACAACAGAGAGGAGGCAGCCGCGGGATGAGTCGAGGAGGCAAGCCGGCGAGGACGCGGCACGAGCTCCGGTGCGCCGTGAATCGAGGACGAGGTGGCGGCGTACGGCGGGTCGGGCGCGGCGTAGGAGCTCCCAGATCGGGAGAGGTGGGAGGCGAGGAGGACGGCGTTGGGGGGCGCCGACGGTGTTCGACGGGGGCGTGCGGCAGAGGGGTGGGAAGGGGGCGCTCGTCGATGAGGGGGAGGGGGGCGCTCGTCCTCGATCCAGATCGGGACGAAGAGAGGAGAGACGTGGGGTGTGGGAGGAGTGGGTTAGGGTTCGGTGTCCCCTGGGGGGGTTAGTAGGTGAGGTGGGGTGGGCCGGTCCGGCCAGGCCGGCCTGTAGCTAGCTGGGCCGAATGGCCCAGGGGGAGGTTTTGTTTCTTCGTTTTTATTTATTTATTTCCTGTTTATTAGTTTTCTATTTTATTTTCTAGATATTTTTGTTTTATAAAATATACAAGTAGTACCTAAATTAGTGTTACAAAATACCCCAATGCCACAAAAAGTTTGGTGACAAAATAAAATAGTTTACTAATTTATTAATTGTAAAAGGCATTTAATTAATTGTTTTTGCTACTGTTTAAATCCTTATAGTTCATTTAAGCATTTTATAGAAGCTTGGTTTCTCCACCATAATTGCTTACGATTTATTTGAAACAACCCGAACATTTTAGTTTTCATTTTTGAAAACTTTTGTCATTTGACTTATTTAGGATTTAAATTTGAAATGGTTTCGAATTAACCCGAGACCAACTACAGTGACAGAGGTGATGTGTCACCATTAACGTGAGATTACTGTAGTATGATTATCCGGGCGTCACAAACCACCTGTTGATCTTGATAACCCACAACCTAAGAATAAAAGATATAATAAAAGAGACCTTGTTGCTAGAAAACACGGTAAGAAAGAGAACTGTGGGTTCGAAAACCTATGCCTTTTCCACCCAAGTCAACTAAAAATAAAGATGATGAAGAATTTGAACGCTTTCTTTGAAATGTCGAGGCCGATCTTTTTATGCATCATTGATCGACATCTTAAAAATGCCTCCTTATGCAAAGTATATGAAAGACATCATCACAAATAAGAGAAAAATACCGGAAGCTGAAATCTCCACTATGCTTGCTAATTTTACTTTTAAAGATGGATTACCTAAAAAACTTGGAGATCCGGGTATACCAACTATACCTTGCTCTATCAAAAAGAATTATGTGAAAATTGCTTTGTGTGATTTAGGAGCTGGTGTTAGTGTTATGCCTTTCTCTTTATATAAAAGACTTGACTTGAATAAACTAACACCTACTGGAATATCTCTGCAAATGGCTGACAAATCAATTGCCATACCTATCGGTATCTGTGAGGATGTGCCCATTGTTGGTCCTAATGTTACTATTTTGACTGAATTTGTTATACTTGAGATGCCCGAGGACAGCAACATGTCGATTATCCTTGGTAGACCCTTCTTGAATACTGCAGGGGTTGTTATTGATTGCAATAAAAGCAAGGTCACTTTTCATATTAATGGTAATGAGCATACGGTGCACTTTCCGAAGGAACAATTCCACATGAATGGTATTAATGTTATTGAAAAATCTCTGACAATCACTATTGGAAGTTTTCAAATACCTCTACTACTGTCAAAAAGAAATATGAAATGCTTATTGTTGGGGAAATACATATCCCCATTGAGGTAACTTCGTGAACAAAGTTCTTCGGTTTCATGCTAATCAAAAGTGGTTGTTAATAAGACTTGATCAACCTTATTAATGAATCATTTTTGAATGGTATGAAGTTGATGAATTTACCTTCTATCCCTACTTTTTGTTTCCTATTTCTATTAGTTAAATAAAATAAAATGCCTTGTTTTGTCTTTTTTCTGAAATTCCCGTGCAATAAAACATGACCCAAAAATAAAAGTTCTCAGAATGCTTTGAAAACCTGATACGATTTTTTCTGGATATTTATGAATTTTTGGTGCAAATAATACCAGAGGGAGGTGCACCAGGTGGGCACAACCCACTGGTGTGCTGTGGCCCCAGTGCGCTCGGTGGGTTGTGGTCCCCACGTGGCCCCCCTCACTTATCTCTTTAGCCCACATCATCACTTACCTCCAGAAAAAATCCCCACTGCTCTCTCTCCCGTGTTCTTGAGCTCAACCCCGCGGATTTCGATCTCTTAGCTCAAAGCTCCATTTTTGAAACTGTTTTGAGGGATTGTTGCTTGGTATGTGACTCCACCGTTTGTCCAATTAGTTTTTGTTTTAGTGATTTATACTTTGAATAATTAGCTACTCTTGGTGCCACTGTAGATGAGCTTGCATGTTGAATTCTTAGCGTTCTAAGTAGTTTGAATGCTTGCTATGGCCTCTATGTATCCCTAGGAGTAGTTGCTATTAATTTTGTGAAGTTTTGTTGACAAATTTTTGTCACCTCAAAAATTTTATTTTTAGAAAATTGTACGCGAACATGAATATCTTCAGGAAGTTTGGCTCGACGAAGAACTCCAAGGGTGTTATTGGGGAGTCTTCTGACACTGATCTCCACCCTCGAAGATTGGCAGAAGTACGGACGTGCGAATGGCCGCACACCCCGTTCCTACAAGAGGCTGGAATCTTTGAGGAGTTCATGCAATATATTGCTAATGTCGGCCTCAGCAACTTCATCACACATGAGTGTGACCAGCACCAAATCCTCACAAACATCTTTGTTCAAAGTTTTACTTTCCTTCCTAGGAATAGTCCTCCTGAAGTGAGCTTTGATTTATATGCTGAAAACCATCATATACCACTTACTGAATTCTGTAACATATGCATGATCCCTTCTGATGGGAGCTTGGCTGAGCCTAGACCGGCCAAGTTTGAGGCCTTTTATCGCACTTTGACGGTGGGGGATGAGAGAGGAGTGTCAGCCATCACTGCCGCTAGCTTACATTTTCCTGTTGTTCGTTACTTTGCACTATTCATTGCAAAATGCTTGCTGGCTAGGGAGAAGGTGGGTGCACTTAGTTCACCAGACCTTGCTGTTTTATGTCGTGCATTAGAGGGCGACAACTCTTATAGCTTGGGAGCTATTGTGGCTCATCGCCTCCATGTTAATAAATCTCAGGGAAAAATACAGGGTGGGATTTATGCTACTCGTTTGGCGGCTCACTTTGAGGTTGAGATACGCCCTCATGAATACCCTTTGACCACAATTTACCTCGACCGTGCAGCCATGGATCACCACTATTTTACTGATGACAGATATCCTAACATCCCTATTCCATATAACCTGGTTTTTAGTGTAAGAACTCATGATATTATTCGGTTGCCTGCTACTTCTTTGTTTGATTCTATTGCCAGGGGCGGATATAGGATTATGCCTACAGACATCATCGCCTACCGGAACGCTCAGGCTGCTGCGAAGGCAGCACAGGAGGTGCCTCAGTACTGGGATGAGTGGATGCCCGCTCCTCAGCACCCCTAATACCTTCCAGGCTACTGATCGACTACCAAGTTAGGCCAAAAGCCTAAGGTTGGGGGAGTACGTGTTTCCACCGACCTTACATTCATGTCCACATACTTCATTTGTTGATGTTCACACTTTTTCATTGTATCATCATGCTTAGATTTATTTTCTTGCTTTCTTCTTGTGTGTTTGAAAAACTTTAGAAAAACTAAAAAAATTAGTTGTAGTAATTTACTTTCTATGCATGCTTAGTAATAGAACTAAAAAGAAAATCCAAAAAGATTTCCTTGTTCTTCTTTTGCTTGTTTGGAGCTTTCCCGTGTAAATAGTTTTCTCGTTTTTGCTTTTCCCTTTTATTTGCCCGTTATAGAAGATCAAAAACTCCAAAAATATTTCAATGTGTTTCTCTGAAATTCTTTTCCTTTTATTCGAGTTGTACCGAGGAGAAGACCACGATGAAAATGTTGAGTGGCTCTCATATGAATAATTGTTGAACTAATAAAGAGCACATTTTACCTTGTCTTCTCCTCTTGAAAAAAATGTCTTGCAGATTCTAGCTTACTCCATGGCAATCTTGCACTATTATTATTTTCATATCGTTCGGTCGTGCAAGTGAAAGGAAATAATGACGACATTCGATGAACTAGCCGTGGAGGGAGAAACTGGTATGAACTCAACTTGTTCTATTTTTGTAAATATGTTTAACCTAGTATCCATGACTCAACCCATTATGATTAAACATGTTTGCAATGACAATTAGAGATTATAATTTCTCATGCCATGCATAAGTAGCTAGGAGTTGATAATGATTTTAAAATGATTGTGATGTAGTATGATGATATGGTATCCTCCTCTGAATGTTCAAGTGGCTTGACTTGGCACATGTTCATGCATGTAGTTGAATCAAAACCAACATAGCCTCTATGATATTTATGTTCATGGTGTTCATATCCTACTCATGCTAGTGTCCAATGTTACTTATGCATAATGCATGGTTATGATCGTTGTTGCTCTCTAGCTAGCTAGCCGCTTCTCAATCTAAATTGCTAGCCTTCGCCTGTACTAAGTGGGACTCTGCTTGTTCATCAAAAACCTTGAACCCAAAGTTGTTCCAGATGAGTCCACCATACCTACCTACATGCGGTATTACCCTGCCGTCCTAAGTAAATTTGCATGTGCCACCTCGGAACACTTCTAAAATTTATCCTTTTTGTGTGCCTGGATCGTTCATGCAACGACGGGAGGTGGTCGGTATCTTCCATGCTAAGCGGGTTATTCTCAGGTCGAGTGTTTATTCACTCGCCATCACACGAGAAAATGGGCGGTAATAGTGATACCCAGTTCCGAACTCAAAAATGCAAATAATTAAACAAAACTCCCCCGGGACTGATGTTGGTATGGACGACACTCATTGTTTCGGACAAGCCGTGGAGTGTGATTGATGGTGGAGGGGGAGTAAACCTTTACTTTTATTGCTTAGGAACCGCCACTAGCATGCTTAGCATGGAAGATATTGATAATTGATGGTCATGAAGTGAATAAGAAGGATGCATATCTCAAAATATCATTTATCTGTGTTTTCAAAATTGAGATCTGACACCTCTGCAAATCACTGCTTCCCTCTGCGAAGAGACTATCTATTTACTTTTATTTTGTGTCACCACCTTCTAAAACAAGCGCCGGAAACTGAGTAGAGCACGGCTGTCATGATTCATGCATTATGTGTAGCTAATGTTGGGTGCATCATGACTGGATCTTTTCTACCATGAATTACAATGTTTAGTCGCTGCTTGAACTTTGCTCTGCATTTATGTTTTGCAGCCTCAGAAAGGGCTAGCGAGATACCACTATTGTCATATTATATCACGGTTGTTTTGACAATGTGTTGCTGTTTGAGATATTTTATTATTGCTCGCTAGCTGATTATGTCATTGATATGATTAATTATAATCTTTAAATGTTATTGTTGACATGGTTAGCTATAACGTTAGCTAAAAACCTGGGTGTTGTTTAAGATTATTTATGCAAACAAGAGCAAAAGAGTTCGTAAAAGTTTTTCTTTCTCACTTTCAGTTTATCAACTGAATTGCTTGAGGACAAGCAAAGGTTTAGCTTGGGGGAGTTGATACGTCTCCAATGTATTCTGACACTTTTCCTCTTGCTTTGGACTCTAATTTGCATGATTTGAATGAAACTAACCCCGGACTGACGTTGTTTTCAGCGGAACTACCATGGTGTTGTTTTTGTGCAGAAATAAAAGTTCCCAAAATGGAATGAAACTTTGCGAGGATTTTTTATATCAACAATAAGAATTTCTGGAGCCAAGACCTGCAGGAGAGGGGCACCTGGGTGGGCACAACCCACCAGGGCGCGCCTCCCCTGCCGTGGCGCGCCCAGGTGGGTTGTACCCACCTGGTGGCCCCGTGGACGACCCCCCTGATACTACAAAATCACATTTTTCCAGAAAAAAATCTGGGAGAAAGAATTATCACGATCCACGAGACAAAGCCACCGCCAAGCCCTGTTCTTCCTCGGGAGGGCGGATTTTTTGGAGTCTGTTTGGGGCTCCGGAGAGGGGGATCTTCGTTCTTCGTCATCACCAACACATCTCCATCGCCAATTCCATGATGCTCCCCACCGGGAGTGAGTAATTCCTTCGTAGGCTCGCTTGTCAATGAGGAGTTGGATGAGATTCATCATGTAATCGAGTTAGTTTTGTTAGGGCCCGATCCCTAGTATCCACTATGTTCTTATGTTGATGTTGCTATGACTTTGCTATGCTTAATGCTTGTCACTTTGGGCTCGGGTGCCATGATTTTAGATCTGAACCGTTTATGAATTCATCATTATATCCATGTGTTAGATCCGATCTTGCAAGTTATAGTCACCTACTATGGTTATGATCCGACAACCCCGGAGTGACAACAACCGGGCCCACTCTCGGTGATGACCGTAGTTTGAGGAGTTCATGTATTCACTATGTGTTAATGCTTTGTTCTGGTTCTCTATTAAAAGGAGGCCTTAATATCCCTTAGTTTCCAATATGGACCCCGCCACCACGGGAGGGTAGGACAAAAGATGTCATGCATGTTCTTTTAATAAAGCACGTATGACTATTTACGGAATACATGCCTACATTATATCGATGAACTGGAGCTAGTGCCATATCGCCCTAGGTTATAACTGTCACATGATGAATATCATCCAACAAGTCACCGATCCAATGCCTATGAATTTATCATATATTGTTCTTGCTAAGTTACTACTGTTGCTACTGGTATCGTTACTGCTACAATATCACTGCCTATCACTATTATTGTTACCGTTACTACTGCTGCTATCATCAAAACTATCGTACTACTGTGCTACTAATCACTTTGTTGCAGATAATTAATCTCCAGGTGTGGTTGAATTGACAACTCAGCTGCTAATACCTTCAAATATTCTTTGGCTCCCCTTGTGTCGAATCTATAAATTTGGATTGAATACTCTACCCTGCAAAATTGTTGCGATCCCCTATGCTTGTGGGTTATCACGTGTTCATCGTTTGGCTCTTGAGGAGTCACACAACAATGACCATGCTAAATTAAAGAAAGATCTTGATCATGTGCTCAATTCCGAGAAGGCTAAACTTGGGGTTGACCATGCTAGACTCAAGGAGGAGTTTGATATACTTGAGGCTCACAAGGCCTTGAAGGGTGCTCATGCTAGCCTCAAGGAGTCTCATGATCAACTCCAAGTAAAGCTAACCAAGGAGAAAGCCACTTTTCCTCATATGGTCTTAATTGATAATGCAAATGCTACTAACCCGTGTTGTGAGCATGTGCATCTTGTGGAGGAGAATGTCAAGTTGAAGGAGCAACTTGAAAAAGGCCTTGTGTCTTGCATACAAGGTGAGAAGAACCTCAACGACCTTTTGAGCAATCAAAAGGAAGTTGTGGCCAAGGAGGGAATTGGGTTCGCATCCAAGTCCAAGAACAAGAAGAAGAATGACAAGGCCAAACGACCTCCTCCTCTCAAGCAAACTTTTGTGAAGGAGGGAGAGGGTACTTCTAAGGAGAAGAACAATGTGAAGGGTGGTGGTGTCAAGAAGGGAAATGCCACCCCTTCCAACAAAGCTGGCATCTTTAACCCTTCTTATGTGTTATGCCGTGCTAGTGATGGGCATGTTTATGCTAAATTTGTTGGTTCTCCTTATGAGTACATTGAATGGTCTATTTGAGTTCCTAAGACCCTTGTTACTAACATCAAAGGACCCATTACAAAATGGGTACCTAAAACCAAGCATTGATCTCTTGTAGGTGTTTGCTTCCGGTGAGGGATCATGGTTGCTCGATAGTGGAGCCACAAATCATATGACCGGAAGCAAGGACTTGGTGGTGGACGTGCACAAGATTCCATCTATGCCCACCAATGTTGAGTGGGGTGATGCCTCGTCTTCCAAGGTACTGGGTCTTGGCAAGTTTGTCATTTCTCATGATGTCACGATCGAGAAAATCATGCTTGTTGAGTCCCTTGCATACAATTTACTTTCCATTCGTCAACTTGCACTCATGGGCTTTGCCACATTCTTTGATATTGATACCATGGCCCTCTTGTGGATCAAGGCTCTTAAAGTAGCCTTTGTTGGGCATGTTGAGAATGGTCTTTATGTGATTAATTTTTCGGGGCAACCCACTAAGCCCGCGACATGCCTAATGGCTAAAGTTGATGTGGGGTGGCTTTGGCATCGCTGTTTAGCCCATGTAAATATGACATCTTTGCAAAGTCTTCTCAAGGGGGACCATGTCCATGGACTAACAAATGTTAGCTTTGCCAAAGATCGTGTTTGCAGTGCTTGTATCAAATAAAAGTTACATGAGAAGGCTCAACCTCCCACAACTATCATCTACTTGAAGAGACCCTTGAATCTCCTTAACATGGATCTCTTTGGGCCTCCATCCTTTGATAGTCTTGGGGGTAGAAAGTATTGCTTGGTGATTGTGGATGATTATTCAAGATACACTTGGGTATACTTCTTCAAGAGGAAGAGTGAGACTCAACAAACCATCACCGACTTTGCAAATGAAGCTCAACGTCAACACAATGAAAAGGTCTTGACTATAAGAATTGACAACGGCACCGAGTTCAAGAACTACACCTTGGATGAGTTTCTTAGTGATGAGGGGATCAAGCATCAACATTTTGCACCTTACACCCCTCAACAAAATGGTGTTGCGGAGAGGAAGAACCGGACATTGATGGACGCGGCAAGGACCATGATGGCGGAGTTCAAGTCTCCCTACAACTTTTGGGCCGAAGCCATCAACACCGCTTGCCATGCATCCAATCGGCTCTATCTCCGCAAGGGCTTGAACAAGACTCCATATGAGATACTTACCGGTAACAAGCCCAACCTCGAGTACTTCCGGGTGTTCGGTAGTAAGTGTTTCATTCTCAAGAAAGGTGTTCATTTGACTAAATTTGAGGCTAGAGCTCATGAGGGAATATTTGTTGGTTATGCTACAAACTCTCATGCTTACCGTGTCCTCAACAAGTCCACGAGACTCATTGAGGAGACGTGTAATGTGGAGTTTGACGAGAATAACGGCTCCCAAGTGGAGCAAAGTGGTACTTGTGATGTAGGTGATGAAATTCCTCCCCAAGCCATAAGAAGAATGGGTGTTGGTCATATCCTACCCATTGAGGAACCCCTTGTGGCCGAAGGAGAAGGGCAATGCTCCACTCAAGTGGAGCCATCACCAACCCAAGACCCGCACGCTTCCGAAGAACAAAGTGAAGGACCTCAACCAAGTGAACAAGATCAAGGGCAAGATCGACCTCAATATGGTGGTGATCCACCAAGTGATGCCCAAAGTCAAGTTCTCCCTTCTGAGCAAGTTCAAGATCAAGAGCAAGCTGAAGATCAAGAACAAGCTCAAGAAGACGCTCAAGATGATCAAGTTTCCACTCCTCATCTCACACTTGAGGAGGAATTGGAGCGTCGTGCCACTAAGATTGCATCCATGCTCACAACCAAAGATCATCTCATGACGAGATTGGAAGCCTAAGAAAGGGGGTAAGCACTTGTAGACAATTAGCAAACTATTGTGAACATCACACGTTTGTTTCTTGTGTTGAACCCCAAAAGGTCTATGGGGAGCTCGAGGATCCGGATTGGCTCAATGCCATGCATGAAGAACTCAACAACTTCAAGCACAACAAGGTGTGGAGGTTGGTGCCAAGGTCAACGGGGAACCATAATGTCAGGGGAACCATAATGTCATTGGAACCAAGTGGATATTCAAGAACAAGCAAGATGCTCACGGGATTATTGTTCGCAACAAGGCTCGTTTGGTAGCATAAGGCTACTCCCAAATTGAGGGTAACGACTATGGTGAAACCTTTGCTCCCGTTGCTCGCCTTGAATCTATTTGTTTGTTGATTGCTTATGCTTCTCATCATAACTTCAAGTTGCAACAAATGGATGTGAAGAGTGCTTTTCTTAATGGTCCTATTAATGAGTTGGTGTATGTCAAACAACCCCCAGGGTTCGAGGATCCATATTTCCCTGATCATGTGTACCAACTCAACAAGGCATTCTATGGCCTGAAACAAGCCCCACGTGCATGGTATGAACACCTTACCGAGTTGTTGCAAGACCGTGGGATTGAAATTGGGAAAATCGACCCCACTCTTTTTACTAAGAAGGTCAAAGGGGAGTTGTTTGTATGCCAACTATATGTTGATGATATTATCTTTGGTTCCCCTAACAAAGCTTTCAATGAGGAATTTGCCACTCTCATGACCTCAAAGTTCAAGATGTCCATGATGGGAGAGTTGAAGTTCTTTCTTGGGTTCGAAATCAAGCAAAGAAGAGAAGGCACCTTCATCAACCAAGCCAAATACACTCAAGACATGCTCAAGAGATTCAAGCTAAGTGATGTCAAGCCGGCCTCCACTCCAATGCCTGTCAAATGCCAACTTGACATAGATCCCAATGGTAAAGCAGTGGATCAAAAGGTATATCGCTCCATGATTGGCTCCTTGCTTTACCTTTGTGCATCTAGACCGGATATCATGTTGAGTGTGGGAATTTGCGCATGGTTTCAAGCCGCACCTAAGGAAAGCCACTTTGTGACGGTCAAGCGAATCTTTCGATATTTGGCTCATACCCCAAACTTTCGCTTATGGTACCCAAGAGGAGCCAACTTCAACCTTTTGGGCTATTCAGATTCAGATTGGGTGGGAGATAGAGAGGATAGGAAGTCCACCTCCAGAGGGTGCCAATTTCTTGGTTGCTCTTTGGTGAGTTGGTCTTCTAAGAAGCAAAGTTGTGTGTCTCTCTCATCCACCGAAGCGGAGTATGTGGCTACCGGTAGTTGTTGTGCTCAACTTCTATGGATGAGGCAAACTTTGAAGGATTACAGTGTCATTTGTGACGAAGTGCCTCTTTGGTGTGACAATGAAAGTGCCATCAAGATCTCTCTCAACCCGGTGCCACACTTCAAGACGAAGCATATTGAGATTTGGTATCACTTCATCCGGGATCACATTAGGCGAGGGGAGATCAATCTCAAGTATGTCAACACTCATGATAACGTTGCAGATATTTTCACGAAGCCCTTGGATGAAGCAAGATTTCGTGAGTTAAGGCATGAGCTAAATATCATTGATTCGAGCAATGTAGCTTGAACCCTTGCACACCCCACCATACTCAACTTGATATCTTGTTTAGGTGTAGGCATGGACATAGGGGGAGTGATGTTCTCTGAATGAACTCTCCCTCCCCCATTATGCATAAATTGATCAATTCTTTCACATTAGCCATTCTTGATGTTACTTGTGCTTCAAAGACGAGTTTTGGTCATGGGCCCAAGGATAATTCTTCGCGGTGCCATACCAATTGACTCAAACATAGGTCGCTTTGGCCACCGCCCTCTCCTCTAGAGAGGTTTTGGTTGTGCCTATTCCTTGTTGCCTTTTGCCGAAAATGAGCACTTTCTTGGGTCTATGGTACTACCGCGGCAAGCCACGGTACTACAGCAGGAGAAGAGCACGGTACTACCGCTACCAGCATGGCAGTAATTTTTATCGTCACCGAAGAGCGGTACTACCGCCACTGTGCGATACTTCCACTCGGGCGGTACTACTGCTGATGACTGTGGTACTACCGCTACGTCATGAAAGGTGTAGGGTCAAGTGCGGGCAGGGGGAGTTTCAACTCCCCCATACCCATTCAACCCAGTTTCCCCACTCCGTCTCTCTCTCTCTCTCCTACCCAAGAACGATGCTCGAGGACCTCGCCGGATCTCCATCTCCGGCGCTCTCCTCGCATTCCGATCGGGGGGATCGATCCCCACCTCGCCCTCTTGCCATGAAACAAGGCTTCTCCCCGAATCCCTCTCTCTTTGCCTCGTAGTTTTGCTTCTAGGTTTTCGGGGAGATGCATGTTGTTCTTGAGATTTTAGGCCAAATCTTTGCAAGAGAAGGATGTAGGAGAGTAGTGGTGCAGTACATATGCTATTTGGAATGTTGCCACAATATTTTTGATCAAACGTAGTACCGATCCAAAGTTGCGAGTGTGCCTAGATCCGTTTCATGCCGGATTGGATTCCGAGTGGTACTACCGCACCTCCCATGCCGTACTACCGCTCTGGTCGCATCCGCCGCGCGCGGTACTAATGCTCGGGGCGCGGAAGTAAAATTTTACTTCTGCTCCGGGCGCGGTACTACCATGCCATCCCGACGTGGTACTACCGCGGCTAGAGTAGAAGTAAACTTTTACTTCCGCTTAGTGGTGAGGTACTACCATTGACTTTGAAACTACCTTGTTGCAACTTCCCAATCTTATGTCTACGTGTTTCGTTTGTTTTGGCTATGGTCTTTGCATTGATCCTTCTCGTTTCTCTCGTGTGTTCTTGTGTTGTGTGTCATAGGTGGTGGCCCCAATGTGCGTCGCTCGAACCCAAGCCATGACACGAGCTCCAAGCGTCTGCGCAATCAAGAAGCACCGGAGGGCTCCAATGCCCAACACCGCAATGTCAAGAAGACTGCCAACAGGTACAAGGAGCCAGTTCTTGGCATGGATGAGATGCCTCTGTCTGAGTTCATCATTCGAAGGAGAATCGATCCCTATGTGACCCTCGTGAGAATGTCAGAGGAATGAGTTGTTCTGGACCAAGCAGCAGAATCTCATATACATCGATGTGATCAAGTCCAAGCACAACCTTTATGTCCCAATGCACTGGATTGATATGACTCATTTGAGGAAGAACCAGGACTACTTTGGTGAGGCACTGGACTTTGTGGAGTAGTTTGGCATTGAAGGCTTCATCACATTCCATATGGACTTTGACCCGGAGCTCGTGGCACAGTTCTTTGCCTCTGTTCACTTCCACACAGATGGGGAGCGGACTATGTCTTGGATGACCAATGGGAAGAAGCTATCTACCACCTGGAAGGAATTCATGATGCTGCCGAATGTCTGTGATGAGGGGCCTGATGTGCCCATTGGCGCCCGCCCTCACGGCAACACCGAGTCAGCCAACAAGGACAAGCTTATGCCATTTATGGTGGAGAAGAAGCTACCCAATGGCTCTTAGTCTTGGGTGCTCAATCCCTTCCTCGATGTCATGCACCGAATCTTCCGCAACACCCTCTTTCCTCACGTCGGTGACAAAGATAAGGTGCATGCTTATCTCATGGATATGATGCTTCTGTGTGAGGAGGCGCGTCAGCATGCTGCCCAGCCTCTGGACATCTCTCATATCATGTGGAATGAGCTCAGGTTTGCGGTCTACAATCGCAAAGTTCCCATCTATGGTCCTTACCTGCACCATCTGATCTCGAAGACTTGGGACAAGATGGTTCCGAAGGAAGACTTTTCTGCTCCAAACTGGGTTTGCCACGAGCCTATCAAACTACGTCTGAAGAACAAGTGGGCAAATACAGCTATCAGGGCTGAGGCTGAGGCTGGTAGGATGCATGTGGATGAGGACGAGGTTGAGCAGGAGGAGGAGGTTGAGGACAGTTCTGCTAGGCATGCTCCTCCATATACTGAGCCCTCTTGGGCTAAGAAGCTGAAGGCCAAGATGAAGACCTTGTTCTGTATGCAAGCCAAGGGGCAGTACAGGACCCATGTTGCTTCCAAGGAGAGTCGTCAGCGCGACAAGAGGATCTAGAGGACCTTCGGCGAGATTATGGAGAGCGGGTCAGAGGTGAACATCACTCCAGAGGCTGAATGGATAGCAAAGCAGGGCTATCAATGGACCGAGTCAGAGGAGGAGACCATCCCAGCTGCCGAGTCCGATGAGGAGTCTGCTGAGTGATCTATGCAGAGGATGCTACCACCTGTGTTGTAGGTGTCCTCTCAGCCTTTTTGGTGTCTCGATGCCAAAGGGGGAGAGAGCGTAGGATTTGCGTTCGTGTTGTCTCTGTATTTTCATTCCGTTGGACCTTCGTTTGTGTTGCTTTGGTTTGATTTGTGCTCGTGAGACCCGATTCCCATTCATATGGTGTAAGACATATGCACTCTAGCTTATCTTATTGTGTTTCATGCTTAGTACTTCGTGAGCCTATGCTATCTTGTGCCCTTTACTTTATGCTCATAATCACTGCCTTGCCTCCATGCTTAGTGTTAGTTATATTGTTGCAAGGTATGCCTTGTTTATAAAATATAGGGGGAGTGTTGATCCTAGTATGTGTGTCGTGCAGTTCAAAGCATTTATATAGAGTGCACACATCTAGGGGGAGTCTACCTATATTTTGTAGATGGTGGGTTTGCTTATATTCATTTGTGTACTCTTATGTGCAAATCCCATATTGTCATCAGTCCACCAAAAAGGGGGAGATTGTAAGGGCATATTTCACCCCATGTGGTTTTGGTGATTGATGACAATGCTTTTGTGGCCTAATCGTGTGCTTTGAGCATTTCAGATGTTTAGGCACAAGACGATTCATCGCCCCTCGAAGCCTAGTGAAGACAGTGTTTCTCTATGTCTCTTTTCGGTGGATTTAAGTCGTAGGAAAGACGTACTATTAAGAGGGGGTCCGCTTTGGAAAGGTTAGGGTGGAGTCAGCACGTACACGTCTGTTCCTTTGCACCACCTTTCCTTTGCATCTTTGGAGCACCAACCGTTTATCCGTGTCTTTGCGAAATGAAGGCCTCCTAGTGTTATTGAGTTGTGGCATGCGGTAGTACTGCTCAAGGGAGCAGGAGTACCGTAGAGGCCCACGGTAGTACTGGCCGGTCATGCAGTAGTACCACAGGTCCTTGCAGTAGTACTGCTCCACGGGCGCGATAGTACCGTGGCCTCTGGCCCAGCACAGCAACACGAGCGGAAGTAGGGGCGGATGTAATTTTTTACATCCGCGCCCTATGCGGTAGTACCGCTCCCTATATGCGGTAGTACCCTGTGGGATTTTTGCACAGATCGAAACTCAGCGGAAGTAGCCACGGATGTATTTTTCTTCGTCCGTGCCTTCCCAGCCCGGACCAACCCTGCCTTGCGGTAGTACCACAAGGACGAGCGGTAGTACCGCTCCGGTGGTTCTACCACTCCTTGTTTCATCACAACAGGGCTGGTCTGGCTCCTGCCGCGCAAGCGGTAGTACCGCGGTGCCTCGCGCTAGTACCGCTTGTCTCGTGCAGTAGTACCGCATGTCGCGGGCTGGATAAGTGGATAACGGTTGGATTTGTCCCTTCACTATAAAAGGGGGGTCTTCTTCTCCGAGTTGACCACCTCTTCTATATCCAAGCTCCATTGTTGCTCCAAGCTCCATTTTCGCCCGATCTCTCTCCCTAGCCAATCAAACTTGTTGATTCTCTAGGGATTGGTTGAGAAGGCCTCGATCTACACTTCCACCAAGAGAAATTTGATTCCCCCACTAATCCCTTGTGGATCTTGTTACTCTTGGGTGTTTGAGAACCCTAGATGGTAGAGGTCACCGTGGAGCCATAGTCCATTGTGGTGAAGCTTCGTGGTGTCGTTGGGGGCCTCCAATTAAGTTGTGGAGATTGCCCCAACCTTGTTTGTAAAGGTTCGGTTGCCGCCTCCAAGGGCACCAATAGTGGAATCACGGCATCTTGCATTGTGTGAGGGCGTGAGGAGAATACGGTGGCCCTAGTGGCTTCTTGGGGAGCATTGTGCCTCCACACCGCTCCAATGGATACGTACTTCCCCTCAAAGGGAAGGAAGTTCGGTAACACATCCTCGTCTCCACTAGTTCCACTTTTGGTTATCTCTCACATTTACTTGTGCAAGCTATATTGTGTTATATCCCTTGCTTGTTTGTGTGCTTGTTGTTGTTGCATCATATAGGTTGCTCACCTAGTTGCATATCTAGAGAACCTACTTTGATGCATAGTTTAATTTGGTAAAGAAAAGCTAAAAATTGTTAGTTGCCTATTCACCCCCCCCCAATCTAGTCAACTATATCGATCCTTTCACCCAAGAGGAACAAGCTCAACAGTACGAAGCACCCAAGAGTAACAAGCTACTCAACTTCACTTCCATGTATCACCATGATAACTCAAACCAATGCACCAAATGCAATGGCAAGGGCACACAGAGTGCCCAAGTCCCTCACTCTCAAATCCCACCAAAGCAACAAAAGCTATGGAGGAATATGAGAGGAAGAACAAGGAGAACACCAAGAACTTCAAGATCTAGATCCAAGGGGTTCCCCTCACATAGAGGAGAAAGTGATTGGTGGAAATATGGATCTAGATCTCATCTCTCTTTTCCCTCAAGAACTAGCAAGAATCACTGGAGGGATTGAGAGATAGCAAGCTTGAAGAAGGTCAACAATGGGGGAAGAACACGAGCTCAAGAGGGTTAAGTTCAACAGGGAAGAATACCCCCTTTTATAGGCACCCACAAATCCAACCGTTATGCACACTACCCATGCACAAGCGGTGTACCGCTCGGGCAAGCGGTACTTCCGCTGGCACGGTAGTTTCAGCCGTAACAAGCAACTGAGAAAAACAAGGAGGCAGTAGTGCCACCCAAGCGGTACTACCGCTCCACCAGCGGTACTACCGCTAGGCATTGTGAGTAAGGTGAAACCGCGGTAGTAGAGTAGAGCAGCGCGGTACTATCGCATGGGGCGGTACTACCGCCCACTACTGCCGCTCTACTTCCGCGGAGAGGAAAGTTGTATCCAAAAGCTGAAATATAAGTGGAGGATCCTGTGGTAGTAGAAGGCTGGAAGTACCACGCAAGCGGTACTACAACGCTCAACTACTGCTGAGGGGATAAAGAATCTAGAAGCCCAAGAATAAGCGGAAGTGCCCACGGTACTGGAACCACAGAAGTACCGCGCAAGTGCTACTACCGGTAGAGTGCAACAAAAATGCCTAAGAAAAACAGATGGGTGCAGGAAAGCCAGAACTGCCATAACTTCTACAAATGAACTTCGAATTGAGCAAACTCAAGCTTGTTGGATAGGTGACGACGCGTACTATCAAAACAGCCAATGATATAGAGATGTGAGACCTCTATGAATGAAGAACAGGCAAAAACTCCAACATCGAAAACATCATAGAAGATGCATACGAACTCCATTTTTGGTGAACTCGAGCTTGTCATGAAGATGACCATAAGCTCTAAAACTCACAAAGAGAAACCAAACAAGAACCAAGAAAGAATATGCAAGGATGCAATGGTTTGAGCTCTCTATGAACTATACGATCAAGCTACTTACTTGAGAGCCCCCCTTGATAGTACAACAATTGATCCTATAACCCGGTCTCCCAACTACCACCATCAGACCAGTAAAATAGACAACCTCTCAAGGGAAAACCTTTGCCTGCACATAGTCCACTTGAGCTAGATGATGACGATCTTGACTTCCTCAAGTTGGACCACCTTTCTTGATTACGATGGCTCGATGAATACTACTGATTGCTCCCCCATACCCCACTATGGGTAAGCCACTCTTCGGCATATCTTCAGAAGTCCATTGTCACCACAATGGATGGCAAGCTTCAAGCATGATCTCTTTGTGATGCTTCACTTGAACTTGCACACCGCAATCTTGATGATGATCGCCACTTGATGTCATCCTCCATAGGTTGCATTAGATCTTCTCTTGATGCAAGCCCATGGAAACACACCTAACCCCACATAGAACTCTCACGTAGAACATGGGTTAGTACCCAAAGCATAATGGACAATGATTACCATACCATGGGATCACTTGATCCCTCTTGGTACATATTGTACGCTTTTTGTGTTGATCAACTTATTTCACTCTTTGACTTAGTCTTGATCAACCTTGTATCATGTATTCTCTATGACCAATCTTTGGATAATTCCTTGAATAGCATCTTGGTCACACATAAACTCCTTGAAACCAACAAATTGACTTCAAGAAATGCCTATGGAAAAATTCTACAAATATAACTCAAGGCAACCATTAGTCCATAGAGACTGTCATCAATTACCAAAACCAAACAACGAGGCACCGCAAGTTCTTTCAACGTGAATGCTTCTGCTACAAAATTTTGAATGAAGCACCAAAAGAGCCTTTACTCGCTCGAAACAGCGCTAGACCAATGTTTGGTAGAAGGAAATTAGTGTTCTAGCTCTGACCCATGAAACCTACTGGCCCGACGACCAGAGGTCTAAATTAGGGTAGGTTTGTAACTTCATTTAGACGCCACACAACCGCCTCCGAAAAACATTCATACACCATGGGCGCCTAAACAAACATGCGCTGGACCAAAATCTCTCCCGCCCACTATTTGAGACACTTGGGATTTTACCGTCCAACCCCCGACCCACAGTATGTCTGAAATTTAAGAGGTGGCCAAAGTTTGTACTTTCCCCAAATTTCAAACAAGCGAATCCCAGAATGAAACATGGTTCCCCCAAGCTCCCGCCTCCCCCCGTCCGGTTCCCCATTCATACTCTGTGGGCACCAAAACTCCCTCTCCACCAGCCGTGAAACCCCAACGTCCTTCGTCCGCCACCCATCGCCCCGATCAACCACGCCCTCCTCCATCACGCCGGAGCTGATACCATCTAAGGATGGCAACTTTACCCATGGGTATGGGTACCCGCAGGTACCATACCCACATGGGCATGGTATGGGCACACTTTTATACCCATGGGTAGTAACACTACTAGGAAAAAGCTTATACACAGACACTTATCAATAGCGCTTGTTAAAGTGAAGCGCTACTACCATAAAGATAGAAGTAGCGCATTCACCACCAAACACGTTGCTACTACGACGACCGGAACGGTTACTGCCAGGCTTGGTATAGTAGCAGCGCGCTCCTAATGACCGCGCTACTGCTAACAAAATAGTAGCAGGGCATTTTAGGGCGACAGTGCTGCAACTAACGAAAGGAAAAGAAAGGGAAAAGGAAAGGAAAATTAAAGAAAAAGAAAAAAATGAAAGCAATAGCAGCACTGCTTTTCTATGAAAGCGTTGTAGCTACTTTAGCTATAGCGCGTTCCCCCAACACGCGCTATAGCTAACCTATCTATAGTAGTAGCGTGTTTCTGCGAAAAATGTTGTAGCTAAGTAGCTATAGCGCGTGTTTTCTGAAACCGCTACTACTATGTTTGACTTACCGCTCCGCGGGCGTCCCTCCTCCCCCAACTCCCCAATCTTCTCGCCATATCCCCAACCACTCCCTCGCCGCCCCTGCACTCCTCGTCGCCATGCCTCCATCGCCGCCACCAGAGCCGCACGCCATCGCCGCCATCGGAGCCGCGCGCCCGCGGAGCCACCCTCATCCGCTCCTCGCTACCCCTGCTCCCTAGTCGCCCCTGCCCCATTACTGCCAGAGCCCCCGTCATCGTCACCGGAGCCCCTGCTCCCTCACCGCCCTGCTCCCTCGTCGCCCCTGCCACCCTCGTCCGCTCCTCGCCGCCCCTGCTCCCTCATCATCCATCCTCTCTGTAAGCCCCACACCCCTCCCTCTAGGTTAATTAACTTAGGTGAATTTAGTTCATTAGGTTAACTAAGTGAACTAAGTGAACTTAGTGAACTAGGTAGGTTAATTTAGGTAAACTAACTAGGTTAGGTAACTAAGTGAACTAGCTAGGTTAATTTGGTTTACTAACTAGGTTAATTAGATGTTTTTTAGATGTTTGGTTAACTAATTTGGTTAACTAACTAGGTTAGGTAACTAAGTAGATGTTAATTAGGTTAGGGCAGTAGTGGTACTGTTAACTAGATGTTTTTTAGTTAGGGAAGTAGGTTAGGTAACTAAGTAGATGTTAATTAGGTTGGGTAACTAAGTAGATGTTAATTTAGGTTAATTTGGTTAACTAACTAGGTTAGGTAACTAAGTACATGTAAATTAGGTTAGGGCGGTAGTGGTACTAGTAGATGTTAATAAGATATTTTTTAGTTAGGGAAGTAGGGTTTTACTAGCTTAATTAGGTGGAGTTAAATGAATGACCTAAATGAATGAAATTAGTAGTTAACTGAATTTTTAGGACAAATTTGTATATGCTTAAGTACTTAACTAGATATTACTTTTAGGAAAAACTTGTATATGCTTAAGTAGTTAACTAAATATATTATAGAGTTGTATATATAGTTGTTCTGCACCCAATGTATGCTTAAGTAGTTGTATAATTCCTAGGGTTCATCAATGGGTGCTTAAGTAGTTGTAGATGCTTAAGTAGCTAGCTAGAGTTCATCTAATTAGTTAGTACTTGTAGATGCTTAAGTACTAGCCTTGAGAGGGTTAGGGCAGTAGGACATAATTTGAATTGAGTTCTAGGGTTCATAATTTGAAATTTGTGTAGATTTTCTTGAAGTGTGAAACATTGAAGTGGTCATGATATATGAAAATTCCTTGATTGTGCCCAAGTGGACTTTTGTTGTTTCCAGGGAATGAAGCCGAGTGCCCTATGTTTTGCCGGAATGTTGATTCATTTCCGTTCCGGCAAATTCCAGGTGCTCGATTTGTCCACTTTTTAGCAAAGGTCATGCCGAAATTTTCCGTGAATTTCGGGATGACTTGTGCTACAAACTAGGACATATCGAGTGCCCGGGATTTGCCGCACCGGGAAGGAATCAACATTCCTGCAAAACATAGGCCTTTTTTATGTCATTATTCATTTTATTAAGTCTAGAATTAATTGACTAGATTTAATTGTAGGAAACATGGCTACCAACGATGAAGGACAGGGTTCTGGTGATTGCGACGATGTCTACCTGGCGGCATACAAATATTTGAGCCTTGCCAACGATCAATGGTTGTTGTTGCTGGGCCCACCTGTCTCATCCGAGACCGACATCGAGACCGGTGCCGAGACTGGCATTGAGACCTAGACCGGCACCGAGACTGGCAAAGCCATAGAACTAAAATCGAAGAGGAGATGTCGATGCCCAAACTAGCTCCTCACTACTCGACTAGTGGTCACTGAGGTGGACGACGACAATTTTAAGCCAAAACTGCCTGTGGAAGTGCGCTCCTGCTACGGCAATCAAATAGACTGTATCGTATGGGCGTGCGCTACCATCAATGATGAGAAACTAAAGAAGAGGCCAAATATGAAGCACTCCCTCCTAACCCTGTTGCACCAGATATTCTTGTTCTCGGGACGGGATGAAATCCAATATAAAGATCCACAGAAAGACCCGACAATGAAGAAGATAAACAAATGCGCCATGACCAAGTTTATGTTGGGTTCTACGGTAGGGTGCGTCGACTACAAATTAAAATTTTCCTATGCGCAGAACAACCAGGAACATGCTACGGGAGATGGATCGCAGATCGTCACCACTAGACGCGCAGTGCCATGCGGCGAAAGAAGAGTTGGTGCAGCGCGTCCGCGTGGTTCGTCTCCTCCTCATTCGATTTCCCTCGAACAACCGGTCATCAGATCCCTCATACAGGTTTGCTGGAGTGGCGCAAGTGCACCGCCCCTAACGGCATCCGTGCGTGTAGGAGGAATGTTGTGCGGTGGACTGCTAGGTCCGATCACAGAACCGGCGGCAAGTGGAGGTGGCTAGTTGCAACACATGCAAAGCCCTAAGGACGGTGCCAAAGCGATCAATTGAATAAGTGTGATGCACATCCACTATTTATAGGCATCCGTCGCGGGCTCAACACTTGGGCCTTGCATGGATCCTGAAGCCGAAAGTCTACTCGGTCGCGTTCCAAGTCCATCTCGGATCACATCCGACCAGTGTCCTCCGAACCAACCTCGTAGGTTCCTTCCCTTAAGCGCGCGACCCCTTAGGTTCAAGTCGGCTTGGTCATAGTTCGGATCACCTCTGACCTGCACGGTTGGTAGCGGCCTCTAGCAAGGCGTGTGTCGGTGTCAAAACCGGCGGATCTCGGGTAGGGGGTCTCGAACTGTGCATCTAAGGCTAATGGTAACAGGAGGCGGGGGACACAATGTTTACCCAGGTTCGGGCCCTCTCTATGGAGGTAATACCCTACTTCCTGCTTGATTGATCTTGATGACATGAGCATTACAAGATTTTATCTACCATGAGATTGTAGAGGCTAAACCCTAGGAGCTAGCCTATGATTATGATCGTTCTTGTCCTACGGACTAAACCCTCCGGTTTATATAGACACCGGAGGGGGCTAGGATTACACAGAGTCGGTTACAGAGAAGGAAATCTACATATTCGAATTGCCAAGCTTGCCTTCCACGCAAAGGAGAGTCCCACCTAGACACGGGGCAAAGTCTTCAATCTTGTATCTTCATAGTCCAACAGTCCCCGTAGAGAGCACAATATTCCACAAATCTAATCTGCTGACAACCTTTCGCAGCGTGACATCACACCACGGCCCGGTCATTATTCGAACCGTTTTTCTCAACCTGCTACTGCACATCTTGCGAGGCGGTTTTATTAGCACGTCTTTTTGAAGCAGAGATCGTGTCCCCTTATTATGGGATTCTCATCAATATGGGTGTGGGTAACCCAATTGTGCTATTAGCGTGGCGCTTGGGGAATAAGCGAGTTTACCAGGCAAGTGGGGAGGCGCAGGATCCCTGCTGCCTTTATAAGGAGATAAGGACTCCTCCTTTTTCACCCACACCTTCTCCTTCCTCTGCTCATCCATTCTCTCCCACTCGAGCTCCAGCGCCCAAGCGTTCGTATTCTCCACCCATAAAGGCCCTCCGAAAATGTCCAGATCCGGAGCAAGAGGCAAGTGGATGGCCTCTACCATCCGGGAGAAGGATATCAAAAAGCTTCAGGAGGCCAGGTATCTGGCCAAGAAAATCAGCCATCGTCTCTCGACGGCGGGATAGATCGTCCCAACCCCGGAACCCCACGAGAGGGTATTTCTCCCTCATTTTGTCCGCGGGCTAGGGTTTCCCCTCCACCCATTCGTTCGCGGCATCATGTATTACTACGGGATCGATTTTCATGATCTATCCCCCAATTCCTTCCTCAACATCTCGACATTCATCATCGTGTGCGAGGCCTTTCTCCGCATCTCGCCACACTTCGGCTTATGGCTGAAGAATTTTAATGTGAAGCCCAAGGTAGTGAGCGGCGAGCACACCGAGTGCGGAGGTGCCATGGTGAGCAAGATTCCCAACATCACATGGCCATCAGGTACTTTCAATGATTCCGTCAAAGAGTGGCAACAACAGTGGTTCTACATCACTGAGCCGCGCGGCACGGAATGGGCCACCGCTCCCGAATTCTGATCCGGAGCTCCCCTGCGGCTTACGTCCTAGCCCAAGAAGGGCCTGAACTGGTCTTCACCCGATGAGTTGTCAGTGCTCCAAACGCGCGTCAAGGATATGGAAGACAAGAATATCAAACTTGTCAATGTAGTCCAGGTGATGTTAGTTTGTCGGATTCTTCCTTGTCAACACAGGGCCTGCAATTTATGGGAATTCGACCCGACCAAGCACTAGACCCTACTAGAGTTCTTTGGCTCCTCGCACAAAGACATCTGGAAGGTGCTCTTCAAGTTCGGCAAATCGTGTCCGGACTCAGCCGAGGACCGTGGGTACCAACTGTCCCGTCCTGCAAGTTCGGTAAGTCACTGTATGTTGGCAAGTCATATGCTTTATTTGCACAATCCAAGGGAAATGCTTAATGTGTTTTCCAAAACTCTCCCAGGGCTGGACGAAGAAGGCTGGGTGGATCTACTGTCCAGCCCCACTGCCAGAAGAACCGGCCGGCCCACTTCTGACGAAGATGCTCGTCCCAGCGCCTTACAAGGTGCCGAAGAAGAAGGCCGAGAAGGAGGCCAAAGAGACCAGGGGCGGCCTTCGTTGCCGCGGCACTTCGAACAAAATATCCGAAGACTCCAAGGCCCACTCTTCCTCCGAAGAGGACGAGGAAGAGGAGGAAAACCAATCCCAACGAGGGGAAGAAAGAAAAGGACGGCCTCCACATCCTTGGAGGCCGAGTCGCCTAAGAAGGGAAAAACACCCTTTCCGGAGGAGTCCGCCGCCGCTACCGATAGCAGCCCGGAGTGGGATCCCAGGGCCCAGCCCCTGGTGAGATTGTGAGTATATAAATCTGAACACGTTACGCATCCAGACTCACTATTGTGACATTTAATCGCTAAGCCATGCCCTTTTTGTTTACAGTCCGGCGAGGTCCCGCACCAAACAATCCTCATCGGAGCATTTACTGAGCTCGGATGCTATGGACAGCGGGATACCCCCGAAGGCCCCCTCCCCAAAACACGTGAGTGATACTAAGGCATCATACCAAAGGGACCTAGGCCAAGGAGGGGGCGAAAAGACCATCAAGGCAGCGCTAGGGGGTCAAACTGTGGTGGCCGGACACACGGGAGAAAAGGCTCCCATGGACATCAACAGCGGGGGCTATCTCAAATTCGGCCCCTAGCCGGACACAATCCTGGAGACCGATATGGCTCTGAAATCAGATAGGCAGCCTCCCTTGGCTGGAGGGGGTGCGCCTGTTCCACCGGCAACCTTTGTCCAACCAGAGGTCCCAGATACTTTATCGGCGGCGCTGAAGAGCAGCTCCATCATTGAAGAACACCGTTCCCTTATGGGTGCGGTGATTGAGAAGATTCAGTCTGCGGAGAGTAGGCTGAATGAAGCTTGCATCAGCCTTATAACGGGCTTTGAGGTATGTTTTGTGAGGTTTCAAAGAGTGTTGTAGTATAGGTAGTAGCCCCTAATACACTATTCGGTGAAAGAAAGAACCGTACAGAGGATCAAATATATGTTCGCATGAGACTCACCTTATGGCCTCTCTTCCTCTTTTTGATAAGCAGGTGTCCGTAGCGACTGCCGCCTCTCATACTGCAGAAGTCTCCAGACTGAAGCAGAGCCTGGAGCGGGCCGAAGAAGAGATTGGCCGAGTGAAGAAGCAGTTGGAGGATAACCAAGGTATGCAAAAACCTTGTTCGTATTTAGCGTAAATGAATAATTTAGTATGATGAAAATATTTTTATGGTGTGCTCTAGGGGCGACGGCCGAAGTTTAGGCTCTTAAGAAGGTTGTGGCCGAAGCTGAGAAGAAGGCAGCCGCAGAGCAGGCTCTTCGCCAAAAGCACGAGGCTAGGGTTATTTAAGCTGAGCGAGAGCTTCAAGAGGTCATGAAGAAATGTGAGACCTTGGAGCAGAGTTTAACGGAGAAACAATCCGAACACACCAAGGCTCATCAAACTACACGCAATGCCCGGGGGGAAGCCCAAGGTGCCCAGCAAGAAATCCAAGAGGCGAGGAAGATCGCGGCGGATAAGGCTTTTTGCAGGGGTGTTTGCGGAGCTGCCACGTAGCATATTTGATGCCACACAATTCTATCGAGCCGAAGAAAGGAGCACTGCGGAGAAGCTCTTCTGGTCGTAGTATCTGGCGACGGTGTATCTAGTGCCCTTTGCCGATCAGCTGAAGGAGCTAATTGAACTGCATAAGGCGGCCGAACTAGCCATGAAGGATTTAATTATCCGGCTATGGCCTGCCGAGCCGATTTCCAGTAGTTACTTCGGGCTCGTAAGCAGCTTGTGAGTGCCTGCCCTCGACTTGAAGTGATCAAGCGGTCGGTTTGTGTGGAGGGTGCACGAATGGCCTTCGCCCGCGTGAAGGTGCACTGGGCGAAGATGGATGCTGAAAAGCTTATGACCGAAGGACCGCTGGAGGGGAAGGGGCACCGCAAGCCCGAGTTATATTATGATAGTCTCCTGAAAGGATCCCGCCTTGTGGCGAAGCAATGCGCCAAAGACATTATCTTCCCATGAATACATTCATGTTGTCCTATGTAATGTTAAACAAGGTCATTTCTATTATTTACTGCCTGTTATTTGAAATTTTTTCCTCCTGTGCGGCCATTTCATATGTTAATCCTGAGAGTTGGCCAGTCGTCGGCTTCTGCCCCCACAAAGGAAGTACGAGGGTGTTCGGGATAAATCTGAGCACTCTTTACCCCAGTTGTGGGTCCTTGAAGGAGGTGTTCAGCGCAACGAACCAGGCAATCGGACTATAGGGCTTTATCACTCTCACTTAGCCATAGGAGTTTGATAAAAGGAAGGTAGGCGCAGCCCCTGGTGTTCGGAAGACCGCACTAGGGGCTCTATAAGCACCTGATCGGAAGAAAAAGCCGATCCCTCGCACGCTGCATTAGTTATCTCATAATGCAGAAGAAATCCTTAAAGATTTTGGAACCTCTCGAACAGCTGACCAGCTCTCGCCGTATCATGACAGTCAGTTTTCGGCTTTCTCTATTGAGGCGCTCGTCCGGAAGAACCGGGACACAATCGCAGTAGTTCTCCCTGTGCCACCTTAGCCGATATAGCGGAACGTAAGGCGGCAAAACATGGGAGCCGGGCAAACCCAACTATTGACCCAAGACATGATTCGGAGTTGATGCTTATAATGCTATAAGTTCGGGGTGCCGAACGACCATGAAGGTGTTCGGAATTTATTGCCGTATTATGGGTACAACGAGGCCCCTGGCGTATTAAGGCATATCGTAGTATACGGATGCCATTTGAAAAAGGATATCAATAAGAAAGAGCAGCAAGTAAACATCATATAAAGCCACATATTGCAATTGAATAATACGTCAAAGCGTACGATTACAAATAGTGTGATAAAAGGAAATATGACTTCAGAACCTGCTATCACCAGGGAAGGGAAGCCGTGTGCAAATCCGGGTAATAATCGGATGATCATTAAGGAGAATATCTAATGATTCCCGTACGCAATCAAGCTATTTCCTTCCTTGGTATGTTCGTCCTCTCGTAGGCCTGGTCGCCATGTTGCCAGTGATGGCCTACAAAACTGGACCTGCAAAGAAAATGCAAAACTTTTGTGTGCCACGGAGCGGTTAAGCCGCAATGTGTGGCTGTCGGTGTACTAAAGTAGGGGTACCGTAGTACCCCCGAACTTGGGCACGGGCAGCTGCAGCGCCCCGCGGCAAGGCTTGCCGGGCGTCCGCCAAGACCCTTCGTCATTCTTATTACTACCATTCAAGAACAAAGTGTTAACTTCGAAGGCAAGGCCCCGGCAAGAGGAGCTTGCCGGGAAAAACAAGGCCCCGGCAAGAGAAGCTTGCCGGGAAGAGAAAGACCCCGGCAAGAGGAGCTTGCCGGGAAGGCCAACCAAGGCGCTTCAGGAAACTTGCCACGACGCGCCGCGCGTCCCGGCAAAACCCGACGAGCGGCAAGCTTGCGGGTGCGACAAGACAGAGACCGCGGCAAGGAGCTTGCCGCGGCGAAGCCACCACTCTGCGCCTGCGCTCCAGCTCACCCGACGACGTGTCGCCACAAGATCACTCCTGGTGCATGTGGCGGGTGGCTGTGCAGCCTAGCGGTGCGAGGTGGCGAGCGAAGGTGACTATGAGGCCATCGTGGCGATCGGTGGCGCCCCTAACGGTCGTTTCCTGCACTGTTGGAGCGACCGGACGGGCATTAAATGCTCTTATCCCCTGCCGTCAGAGTTAGGTAGGGGCATTGTAGATAGCAGTGTACCAACCCGCGCTTTTACCTTTCTACCCCTCTCTCTGTGTTGCCACCTGTCGGTGACCCCTTTAGGCTATAAAAAGGAGGCCCGTGCGCACGTATAAGGGGTTTGCAGATTGGAGACAACAGCATACCCACGCTTTCGAGCAAAGAACAAATACAAACACAAAGCAGCAGTAGGAGTTTTATATCTCCGGAGAGCTCCGAAGCTGGGTAAAAATCTCCCTCGCGTGCCTTCGCCTCGATCTGCTCTGTGCGCGGCCCTCCGCTCCCTTGCCGGACCAGAAGGGGCACCTTGCGCCATAGGTGCTCGTGCCCCCAGCGACCACGACATCTTTGAGGACCGCGCCAGGTAGGGGGGCGTCGAGGTCGTGCGTATCTGATCCGGCGTCTACGCGCACACATCAACATCTTCATCGACATGCCACCGAAGAAGAAGGCTTCGGAAGTAGCCGCTCCGTCTGCGACTGTCCTATCGCCATCGAAGCAAACGGGCGGTGGGGTGGACGCCGGCGGAGGAGCGGGCGCCGGCGGTGGGACTCACGTCGTCACCAGGTCCAAGGACAAGGCCCCGCAAGCTTCAGCGTCTGGATATCCACCGCACCCCTCTCAGGAGGTGCAAGATCGACAGCGCCGCGGTGCTCCTAGCACCGTGCTCGCGTTGGAACAAGGCCAAGCCGGCGGGTCGCGGGACGTTCAAGACCAGCGTGCATGCCAGCATGTTGGCACAAGTGAGGTGCGGTCGCCTGGACGGGGTACTGCTCCTTCCAACCCAGTTGGGAGTCCGAGCATGTCCCGCACCTCGCGTCACTCGCCACCACCGCCCAAGACTCCAAAGGAAGCACTAGCCTGAGCCCAGCTGCTTCTAGACTACCCTCCAGCGCCAGACAAGATCGACGACTGGAGGATGACCATTTAGAGCCTCGTCGGCTTCGCCAACGCTGACAAGCCCCGGCAACCGAGCACATCGAAGCCCCGGCAAGACGCCAGCGCAAGCCGACGCCGACAAGACCGCTGGGGTGCCACTATCACAAGACTCCCGCCTAAAGGCCAAGATCGCCGACTCGCCGGGCCAACCTCGACACCGACTCCACCGCGTCGTCGGACCCGCGAACTCGCCGCGATCAACGCCACGTTCTCCAAGAACGACGACACAAAGACGCTCGTACTCGCATCGAGCGCCGAAGAGAAGCGCGGCGTCAATCTGACCAGCACGTTGGGCCCACTGTCGATATGCATGCGCCAGGGGAACAAGGCGACTTGCCGTACGCGGTAGGTTGCCCTGCGTTCACTCGTGAGCTGCGGCAAGTCCAGTGGCCCAGCACCAAGAACTTCAAGCCAGATGTACCCGAGAAGTACGATAGCAGGATACATCCATCAGAGTTCCTCAGCATCTACACCATCGCGGTGCAGGCTGCCGGGGGGCGCGATGAGAAGATCCTCGCCAACTACTTCCCGCTGGTGCTCAAGCCCAACGCCGATCTTGGCTCATGCACTTGCGGACAGCTCCATTTCTTCATGGGCGGACTTGTGCCATCAGTTTGTCGGCGCATTTACAGGTGGCCACAAGCCCCATGGCCAGGAAAGCGATCTTCATTTGCTTGCCCAGAAGGAAGGAGAATCCCTGCGCAAGTACATACAGAGATTCAGCCAGGTGCAGCGCAACATCCCAGACGTTCACCCTGCCGCGGTTATCGGCGCGTTCCATCGAACGTCGCGAATCGCAGGATGAGGGAGGAGATGGCGATGTGCAAGATCAGAGATGTCAGCGAGCTATATGCTCTGGCCGACAAGTGTGCACGTGCCGAGGAGGGGAGGAAACTCCCCGGAGAGAATATAGGGGCAGAAGGATCTGACAGTGAGGACGCCCCTCCGGCAAAGAGGAACCGGAGGCGGAATAACAGAAAGAGAAAGGCTAAGGATGTGCTAGTTGTTGAGCAGTCCGACAACGGAGGCGGCTCCGACAAGGCCAAAGCTGGCGACACCGGCGAGGCTGTGGTGGCCGCCAACAAGCAGGACGGCTCCGGCAAGCAATACTGCAAGATCCATCGCACCAAGGGCCATGACCTCCAAGCATGCAAGAAGGTTGAGCAGATGGCAGAGCTACAGAAGGCTGAATATGAGCGTCACGACAAGGAGAAGTCCCGGGAAGGTGGCGGAGGATCCGGCAAGAAGCTACCCGCCCGGGGAGGGCGCCGTGGCAAGCCCAAGCAGCGGCAAGGAGATAGACCTCCCCGTGGCCGCGACAAGGACGAAGAAGAAGATGAGGATGATGAGATGGATGAAGATGAGACCGACGATCAAGAATTTCAGAAGGCGACGGAGGTTCTGTGTGTTAACGGCGGTGCTTCTCTGCACACCTCGCCCCGTCAACTCAAACAATGGGTGGGGGAGGTGAATGCAGCAGAACCGTTAGTCGAATCGCGCAAGCCCCTGAAGTGGTCCAGCACGCCCATCGTCTTTGACGTTGAGGATCACCCTGATCGCATCACTGCGGTCGGGTGCTTGCCGATGTTGGTTTCGCCAACCATCCGCAACCTCAAGGTCACAAAGATGTTGGTTGACGGCGGGGCCGGCCTAAATCTGATCTCTTCCGCGGTACTCAACAAGCGCCAGATCCTCGACAGCGAGCTCAAAGAAACTGGTACCTTTCAAGGAATCAACCCGAGAAGGAGCAAGCCAAAGGGGAAGATTACACTGCCGGTGATGTTTGGCAGCGAGCTGAATTTCAGGACAGAGAGAGTCACGTTCGACGTAGCTGATTTCCCATTGCCCTACAATGGGATACTCGGCCGTCCAGCGCTTGCCAAGTTCATGGCAGCCTCTCATTACGCTTACAACATGCTCAAGATGCCTGGTCCGATAAGTGTCATTTCTGTCCACGGCGACAAGAAAGATGCACTTATTTGTACCGACAAGATCTACCGGGAAGCAGCAGCCGCAGCAGAGCGCAAACCACTTGCCGCTGAAGCTCCCGGGGGGAAGAAGAAGAAGACCAAGTCCGGCAAGAGTAGCTCTGATGCCCACTCCGGCAAGCGCACCTCTTCGGAGTGCTGCGCTACCGTCGAGGATGCACCATTGACCTCCACCGGCAAGTGCAAGAAAGCGAAGATAGCATCACCAGAGATCAAGTCCGGCAACCATAGCTCTGATGCCCACTCCGGCAAGCGCACCTCTTCGAAGTGCTGCGCTGCCGTCGAGGACGCACCATCGAGCTCCACCGGCAAGTAGAGCACAGTCGTTTTTATGTTATATTCCTTGAACGATCGTGTCTTGTATGGAAAACCTGTGCGCAGGAGAATCGGTTCGTGGCTAAGTTGCACGCTTACTCTGTTTCGAGTCCGCTCAACACTGAAAGCGTGCTGCAACTAACCCCGACATGGTTCCTTGCCGGGAGCAACACCGCCGGCAAGCTACTGATGTTCCGCACTCAGCGCTCGCGGCAAGCGTGTTTGCACCGGCAAGTTCCCTAAAAGCATAAGGGTAAAAGCATACAAGGGATGGAATCAAGTAAAGGAGATAACATAGCGGTTGGCGTCGTTCGGAGAAACGCAGCCTTGCCGGAACACAGAAGACAGAAAAGCTAAGTCGCCAAAGTTTGAGCACAGTCAGCTTTTAAATTTTTTAAGTTATACTCCTTGAACGACCGTGCCTTGTATGGAAAACCTGTGCGCGGAGGAATTGACTCGCGGCTAAGTTGCACCCTTGATTTGTTTTCGAGTCCGCTCAACAATACAAGTGCGTTGCAACTAGCACCGCAAGATTTTTGTCGGAGGCAAGCACCGCCACTGGGTTCTTGATGTTCACGACTCAGCAAGTGTGCTTTGCGGCAAGTTCCTCAAAGCGAGGGTGAAAGCATACAAGGGATGGAATCAAGTAAAGGAGATAACATAACTAGCGTTGCCCAGAATGAAGTTATATGACGAAGTAACTTATTACAGCACTGACTAAGTTGTCCTTATAACTAAAATAATAGCAACAAGGAAGAAGAAGAAGGGCACGCCGGCACCTGGGCCCCGGCAAGCCAGTATTGCCGGGGGCTGCGAGCACCAAGATTCCTCCGCGGCAAGCCAGAATTACCGGGGGCTGCAATATCAGATAAGTCTTTCGTCCCTCATCATGTATCCTCTTATGGACTGGGGAATGCGAAACCGCGTTTCTTCCCGGAAACTGTCGTGCCTTGTATGGAAAGCCTGTGCGCGAAGGAACCGGCGTCGTGGCTAAGTTGCGCCCTTGATTTGTTTCGAGTCCGCTCAACAATACAAGTGCGTTGCAACTAGCTCCGACAAGGTTTCTTGCTGGAGGCAGCACCGCCAGCGGGCTGCTGATGTTCCGCACTCAGCAAGTGTGCTTGCGCCGGCAAGATCCCTAAAAGCGTAGGGTAAAAGCATACAAGGGGCGCAACAGAATAAAGGACATAACCCGGCAAGCATTCCCCTTTTCATTAAAAAAACATCCCACATAGATACAGTCCATAGAGGATGAAAAACATGAAAGAGATGATTACAAGTTTTAGATGCAGCTAAGGCCCGAAGGCTTACAAATTAAAAAGATAAGATGCCCGCAATCCTTTTTATGTCCCTCTCTTCAGGAGGTAGGGCAAGGAGGCGAGAAGGGCAAAAGAGGCGCCTAGGCGAGCCACGGGTGCCAGAAGACACCAAGAGAACATCCCGGGGGCTGTCCGGAGGCTGGATGGTGATGGCGGCGCCGGAAGAGGGGCTCGAAGACGGGGCGGCAGGATGTCAGCACGCTGTCGAGGGCGCTACGCCCTCGTACTCCGACTTGACGGCCTTGCCGCCAACCCTCTTCCTCTTCCGCAGCCTCCCTACGCCAGCCGCCCAAGGAGACGACCCCGAGGAGTTCAAGGGGCCGGCGACACGGATGATGGGGTCGTCGGGGACGCACGAAGCGACGCCCGACGCCTAGTCGGACCCGTCATCCCGCCGCCCGCTACCCTCGTCGTCGCTGTCGCTCCCCTCCTCGTCTACTCGCCGAGGAGGAACCTTCGCTATCGGAGGAGCTGTCCACGCAGCACCTCGCCAATGCGGAGTCCTCAAGACCTTGACGGAGAGGAGGTCGCCCTCCATTAACTTAAAATGGAGGGTAAACCCCGCCGTCAAGTTGTGGATGCGAGCGAACGTCTTCCACCCACGATCAAGATACATCACATTAGGGGCTGGGAATACAACGTGGACTCGCGTGCCGCTAATTCCACAGCCCCTCATGTGCAATCTTAGTGTCTCAAGGGTCCAACTCCATCGCGTTTGCAAACGGAGCTGGAAGCCGAGGCGACGACGAGGCGCCCGGGCGCAGCCTGACGAAGAACTCGCAAGGGTCGCCCCGGATGGACCGCCGTGGGGAGGAACCGCCCGGCGAGGCGAGATGGCGCGCCGCCCGCCCGCCTCTTTCCCGAGCGCCCGACCTCGCCCTCGACCTGCCCACGACATCGCGCCTCCCTCTTCCCTTGTGGCTGGCTCGCCACCACAGCGTGGGATAGGAGAGGCGCGCTGCTCTGGCGGCGACCCTCGCGGCCACCGAAGAAGGACCAGGGTTCCCTTCCTCCATGGCAGATGAGAGGAAGGGGAACAAGTCAAGAAAGGAGGAGATGAGAGTGTGCGGGCTTCAAGGCTCCCCTTCCGCTTTTTTAAGGAGCGAGGTGGGGCTCGGCCGCCCCGCTCAGCCAATCAGGGCACGAGAAGAGCAGGGAGGTGGGGGCCGATCCGCTGCCCCCGCTCGTGACGGCCCAGTTTTCCACCTCCACCGCCCACGACCCCAAACGCATGGGAGCCCCGTGGCGGGGATGCAGAGCTAAGGCAACGGATGAGGTGACCTCGCCCCGCCCTGTGATCACGGGGGGTGGACGCCTCGAAAATCGCGCACACCACCCACGCCTCCCACGACGCCGCGATTGACGCGTGCTATTACGGGAGGACGCGGTGGATTCGGAGCGGATCTGGTTTGGACCTGTGCTGCGCGTGTTCGTGCCTGCTTTTGGGCTCGCCCAACGGGCGCCGCACCGTATGGCCCAGCCCGGGCTCTGTCGGTGTACTAAAGTAAGGGTACCTTAGTACCCCGAACTTGGGCACGGGCAGTTGCAGCGCCCCGCGGCAAGGCTTGCCGGGCGTCCGCCAAGACCCTTCGTCATTCTTATTACTACCATTCAAGAACAAAGTGTTAACTTCGAAGACAAGGCCCCGGCAAGAGGAGCTTGCCGGGAAAAACAAGGCCCCGGCAAGAGAAGCTTGCCGGGAAGAGCAAGACCCCGGCAAGAGGAGCTTGCCGGGAAGGCCAACCAAGGCGCTTCAGGAAACTTGCCACGACGCGCCGCGCGTCCCGGCAAAACCCGACGAGCGGCAAGCTTGCGGGTGCGACAAGACAGAGACCGCGGCAAGGCACTTGCCGTGGCAAAGCCACCACTCTGCGCCTGCGCTCCAGCTCAAACGACGATGTGTCGCCACAAGATCACTCCTGGTGCACGTGGCAGGTGGCTGTGCAGCCTAGCGGTGCGAGGTGGCGAGCGAAGGTGACTAGGAGGCCATCGTGGCGATCGGTGGCGCCCCTAACGGTCGTTTCCTGCATTGTTGGAGCGACCGGACGGGCATTAAATGCTCTTGTCCCCTGCCGTCAGAGTTAGGTAGGGGGCCTTGAGATAGCGAGTACCAACCCGCCGCTTTTACCTTTCTACCCTCTCTCTCGTTGCCACTGTCGGTGACCCCTTTAGGCTATAAAAGGAGGCCCGTGCGACGAGAAGGGGTTCGCAGATTGGAGACAACAGATACCCACGCTGAGCAAAGAACAAATACAAACACAAAGCAGCAGAGGAGTTTTATCTCCGGAGAGCTCCGGCTGGGTAAAATCTCCCTCGCGTGCCTTCGCCTCGATCTGCTCTGCGCGCGGCCCTCCGCTCCCTTGCCGGACCAGAAGGGCCCCCCTGCCCCATAGGTGCTCGTGCCCCCAGCGACCACGACAGTGGCCTATCCTAGCTTTGCCTCCGTTTACTGCCGGAGTGTTTTAATTGAGCCCTTGACGAGCCGGGCTATCCTGCCACGAAGTAGTTCAGACTCCTTTGACGGTGTCCGGGAGCTTGGTCATCGACTCAAGGTTCGATTGAAATATGCCACTTGTTGCTTCTACTATTAAGGCGGCGGTATACTCTTCGGCTCGGAGGGAGAGTTCGGTCTTGCCATTAACTGTTATGACATCGCGCGGACCGGGCATCTTGAGCTTAAGGTAGGCATAATGTGGCACCGCGTTGAATCGAGAAAATGCGGTTCGTCCGAGCAGCACATGGTAGTTACTGCGAAAAGGGACGATGTCGAAGATTAACTCTTCGGTATGGTAATTATTCGGTGGTCCAAAGACTACCTTCAGAGTGACAGAGCCTGTACAACAGGCCTCCACACCTGGTATAACACCTTTAAAGGTGGTTTTAGTGGGTTTGATCATTGAAGGATCGATGCCCATCTTACGCACTGTGTTCTAATGCGGCAGGTTCAAACTGTTGCCTCCGTCCATAAGGACTCGTGTGAGGTGGAATCCATCAATTATTGGGTCCAGGACTAGTGCGGCCAAATTGCCCTGACTGGTATTGGTCGGGCGATCCGTATGGTCAAAGGTGATCGGGCCGGACGACCATAGGTTATATTTTGGGGCGACTGTCTCCGTTGCGTCGTCCTTCCTGAGAGTGCGCATCCGCTCCCATTTGGGAATATGGGTGGCGTTTATCATGTTCACCTTTTTGATTTGCGGGGGAAATTTCTTTTGTCCTCCTGTGTTCGGTGGCCAGGGCTCCTCGTCATCTTCATTGCTTCGCGACCCCTTCTCCCTGTTTTCTGCACCTGACCTACCGGCTTTTTTGAAGACCCAACATTCTCTATTGTTATGATTGGCTGGTGCTCCTGGGGTGCCATGAATTTGGCATGGACGGTCGAGTATGCGATCTGGATTGTTCCTTTTGAATGGCTTTTTCCGCTGACCGGACTTAGAGCCACTGAAACCGGCATTGACGGCCGTGTCTTCGGCGTCATCGCCATTATTGCGACGCTTGTGTTTGTTGCGTCGGGGCTTGCTGTTGCTATCTCTGGCATCTGAGGTGCCGGGATTTCTTGATGTGCTGTTGCTACGAGCCAACCAGCTATCCTCGCCCGCGCAAAAGCAGGTCATTAGTGTCATTAGGGCTGCCATGCACTTCGGCTTTTCTTGGCCGAGGTGTCGGGCAGGCCACTAGTCACGGATATTATTCTTAAAGGCCGCTAGGGCTTTGGCATCCGGACAGTCGACAATTTGGTTCTTTTTAGTTAGGAACCGAGTCCAGAATTTCCTGGCTGACTCTCCTGGTTGTTGGGTTATGTGATTTAAATCATGAGCATCCAGTGGTCGCACATAGGTGCCCTGGGAGTTATCCAGGAATGCGTTTTCCAGGTTCTCCCAACTTCCAATGGAGTTTGCCGGCAAACTATTCAGCCAATGCCGAGCCGGTCCCTTGAATTTTAGTGGGAGGTACTTGATGGCATGTAGATCATCCCCGCGGGCCATGTGAATGTGGAGAAGGAAATCTTCTATCCATACCGCGGGGTCTGTAGTCCCGTCGTAGGGCTCAATATCTACGGCCTTAAACCCTTCTGGGAATTTATGCTCCATTACTTCGTCAGTGAAGCATAGGGGGTGTGCGGCGCCTCTATGCCGGGCATCATCTTGACGCAGTTCAACTAAGTCTAGTCTATTGTATTCAGCCTGGACGGATTTGTATTTAGTATATCTGGCATGGCGGTCATCGTCACGCGTTGCGGCGCGCCCCCGTGATCCGTAGATCGATCTTGGTTGTCCTGATTTGTGTTCCAATTCGTCTCGCAGGTCATGCGTGTAGCCTCGGGCCTTCGTGTCTTTATTGGTTTGGTGACAGGGTGCGGGCTGGTGTTCGGGCTGATACGCCGCTTTGTCTCGGCCACGAGGTGGCCGGTCAGCCACATCCTGCGCTGGTAGTGTAGGCTCTAGTGCCTTCTCCTCGAACTGAGGTAACAACCTGCGCTTTGGGTAACTTTTGGTTGGGCGCTCGAGTCCATATTCTCGCTGCCGTGACCTCACCCATCTATCGCTTAGCGATCTTGATCAACTTGAAGCTGCTGCTGCTTTTTCTTCAGGCTTTTTGCAATGGCTATAAGTCGGCGCTTGAAGCGCTCCTGCTCGACGAGATCCTCATGCACGATAAATTCTTCGCCGCTGAGGCTCACCTCATCTTCGGAGAGGGGCATGTAATTGTCATCCTCCGAGTCTCCATCCATTGTTGTTCATTAGGGCGAGCTTGCCCATCCTCCCGTCCGGCTTGCTCCAAGCTTGGCTGGGCGGGATTGTTTTCTTCGGCAGCGTCCGGAGTGCTATTGTCTCTTGTGCCTGTATCACTATTTTTGATATGGCGGGGCTTAGAGCAGCGCCGCTGACGTCGGTGCTTAGATTGCTTCTCAAGAGGGTTATCCTCCGTTGCCTCATCGTCATTGCTTTCTTTGGGTGTGTCCACCATATATATATATCATATGATGAGGTGGCTGTCCGGCGCCCTATGGGCGGTGGTTCCTGTTCTTCTCCGGCATCGTCGTCCATGCCGTCGATGTCTTCGGAGTCGAAATCAAGCATGTCAGTTAAGTCGTCGATAGTGGCTATCAAGTGGGTGGTGGGTGGGTAACGAATTTCTTCGCTGTCTGCTTCCCACTCAAGCCGGACATAGTTTGGCCAAGAGTCTCCTGACAGGGAGAGAGATTTTAATGAGTTTAGCACATCGCCCAAGGGCGAGTGCTGAAAGATATCCACGGAGGTAAACTCCATGATCGGTGCCCAATTAGGTTCGATAGGCACGGATGCGCGTGGTTCGGAGCCTACAGCCGGAGACGAGTCCGAGGGTCCGGTGACACATACCTCATTGGGGGCAAAGTCTGTGTTCGCTCCATCGCTGATGAGTGTGCGGCTTCTATGTTGGGGTCTATCCACCCGTCCTCGGATGGCACGATCTGCTCCGGATCTAAGGCCAGGCAGCTGCAGGTGCGTTCTTCTGAACACCGCCCGATGACAGATCTAAATCATGCTCCTCGTGACTGCGCGGCGCATCTATCATGGGCTCGAATCCGTCGAAGATCAAGTCTCCGCGGATGTCGGCAGTGTAGTTCAAGCTTCCAAACCTGACCTGATGGCCAGGGGCGTAGCTATCGATCTGCTCCAGATGGCCAAGCGAGTTGGCCCGCAGTGCAAAGCCGCCGAATACGAAGACCTGTCCAGGGAGGAAAACCTCACCCTGGATTGCATCGTTGTAGATGATTGAAGGGGCCATCAAGCCTTATCGTGATGACACAGTGGAACTCTCAATGAAAGCACCAATGTCGGTGTCAAAACCGGCAGATCTCGGGTAGGGGGGCCGAACTGTGCATCTAAGGCTAATGGTAACAGGAGGCGGGGGGGCACAATGTTTACCCAGGTTCAGGCCCTCTCTATGGAGGTAGTACCCTACTTCCTTCTTGATGATATGAGCATTACTAGAGTTGATCTACCACGAGATCATAGAGGCTAAACCCTAGGAGCTAGCCTATGATTATGATTGTTCTTGTCCTACGGACTAAACCCTCCGGTTTATATAGACACCGGAGGGGGCTAGGCTTACACAGAGTTGGTTACAGAGAAGCAAATCTACATATCCGAATTGCCAAGCTTGCCTTCCACACAAAGGAGAGTCCCACCCGAACACGGGACGAAGTCTTCAATCTTGGATCTTCATAGTCCAACAGTCTGACACAAGTACATAGTCCGGCTGTCCGAGTACCCCCTAATCCAGGACTCCCTCAGCATGCCGACCACCAAGCAGACTATGAAGCTGGTTAGGCAAACCTGTACAACGTGTCACACTTCTGTTCCCTTTTCCTCAAGATATATGTTGTCAGGCTCAAGGCGAGACTGTCATCCTTGTGCTAGCCCAACCTCTTTCTCATTTCCAGTGATACCGACCACAAACTGGATTATCTCATAATCCTTGTCGCATGGCTAGGCTTATCCTGGTCGGATCACATGAGGGACCTAGAGTATATCTCTCCTGATTGGATGGGCAAATCCCATCTTGCTCGACCATGTCTCGCGGCATGTGATTGGACAAACCAGAAACCTACCTTTGTAACTACCTAGTCACGGAGTAGCGTTTGGTTGGCCCAAAGCAAGTCTGTCACCATCCCGAGTAAATGCGTCAGCTCAGGTCTTAGGACATAGAGCGTATGTTGTACTAGAGACTCATAGATGACATATCATTGCGTCTCATAGTTGGGTCTGTCCGACTCGGACCTTATATCGACTCGAATTCGATTACGTCGAATCCGACCAGATCCTTTCGAGTCCATATTATTCGGTTAGCATCCAATGCTCCATGGCTAGTGAGAGCAAGCCATCGACCGTGTCATATGCTAGTCTAGTCAGCTGCGCGTCCACACAACCCTTTCGACTAGGGACCTTTTAGGACAGTCATCACACAATGCATAGTCCCACAAACAAGTCACGTACTTGCTGATACACATCATTGATAATGTCCAAGGACTATCTTTATTCATAAACACATAGGAAATATCATCATACATGATTGCCTCTAGGGCATATCTCCAACAGTTTAGCGACGCGTTGGCCGCCAGGAAAGTAAGGGTGAAACGCGTCATCGACAAAAAGGAACCCTACTCCGAGATTGTAAAGGAAAATTCAACAATCACTGAAGAGCAGTTTCAACTATTCAAGGCGGCTTGCGATACCGAAGATGCCAAAAAAATTCGAAGTACATGAAGGGGCTTCAAGAGAGGAACATGGGGCGCCAACACCTCGAAAGTCATGGTTACGCGGGTAAGAGGTCCATATGGGCTAAGGAGGACATGGAACGCAAAAGTCTGGGCATCCCAGACCCCTGGGCGAAGTTCACCGTCCCACAGGAGTATGACGTTCTCAGGGCCCGGTAACGTTGGGACCCAGTCAAGTAGGTTTTCGAGACGGACCCGGTCACGACGAAGTTTATGAGACTGCTGGTAATTTTAGTTTCTGATCATTTCGACTGCACGTATAGTCATATTTGTAAACGATCCTTGTTCCTTTTGCAGAGAGAGCAGCACAGGATTGCGGCTGAAAGCGACTCGCCGTCTAAGGTGTTGGTGAGGCCCAAGTGGGACACCCTAGTCAACCGGGTGTTGAACATATTGAAACATCTCCCGGTGGACACTCGATCGTCGTATAAATGTGTACACGGTGTCAGAGACAGTGCCACATGGAAGAAGTACTACGGTGAGAACACGGAGGAGAGAAAGGAAAGACAGAGGTTAACTGAAGAAAACATCGACAAGAAGGTTGAGATTGCGGTTGAGAAGAATTCAGCTAAGACAGCCACAACAGCGATAGCTGCCATAAAACGGGAGCTGACAGTCTTGGTTCCGGCTATCGTCGGTTGGAGCAGGCAAAATCCAGAAAAAGATGCAGTTCATTTTCCCCTTGCCGACTTCTTCGGGAGCCTGTCCTCCATCTCGGACGTGCTCGGTGGTGCTTTGTCTTTGGATGAGCTCGACGCCCTCACGGTACCTGTCACACCGGCCCTCTTCAATAAATGTATAATCTCCTGTTTCCGTTGCCTTTCGGATGTCTCACATCGCAGACATGTCTTTGTAGGCCAACGCCCCGTGCACCATATTGTACAACATAAACGGCTAGAAGGTGGACTTGGGGGAGGCGATGATAATGAAGCCGAAGGAACAATTGTTCCATAGTCGGCCAACCGCCCCTGACGTCTTCAAGGTTTTCATGGCCAGTGTCAAACCGGGCCATGAGAATTTGGTTCCTCCGGTAGTAGGGGGAGATGACGACGAGACCCCACGGCGGCTTGGCGATTGCAAGACGTGGGTACTATTGTGGCCAAAGAGTCTTCTTCGTCTGGAGGCGGCCGGGAGCACACCCACGACCACGCAACCTCCGCAAGGTATGAACATTAGCACCCCCACCTACCCAATTAGCATCGACTGTCGTGCTGGGTGATAGCGGACTGAATGAGGAAGAGGCTCCATTAGTCGCTGATGACGTCGCCATAGATAAGGATGAGGATGACGATGACACTCAACAGTATCTCAATATTGGCGCCATTGATGACGGAGGATCGATGGCTCAGCAGTATGAGTACTCAGGGTTTGAGCATCATCAGTCGGTGCCTGAATTGTCGCCTCTAGAGCGTGAACGTACCATAGACGACCTTCTGCCAAAGAAGCATCGGAAGAGGGCGAGGAAAGGCAGCAATGAAATTGCTGCTATGATCTAGCCGCCTCCGCAGCCTCGGGTTCAAGACCGCATACCTGTCCGCGGTGCGGCAAAATACCATATCCCTGGTGAACCAATCCTACCTGAGGCATCGATACAGGCCATACATGGCGATCTAAGGAGACTTCATGACGATGTGCTGCGGAGAGAAAAAAGCCTAATCGCCTCGGAAAATCCATGATACCACCTCTATGTGGTTAACATGCCGCAGAAAAGGTTGTACGTTGAATCATTGCTCGCGGAGAATTTCTTCCTTCGATTCGCTTACATCTTCGACATGTTTCACTTGAAGAAGCTGGATTTTACGTTTGTCCACCTTTATAGCCTTGTATATGAACTACATCATCGGGATTGAGCAGATACCTTATATCTGTGTCGCTGACCCGTACTTCATGCACGAGAGCTTCTTGGAAGTCTGCGCAAAGCACCGTGAATACGCGAGGGACTACATCATCAATTTCATGGTCGCCAATAAGGACAAGGAGACAATTCTCGTGCCTTATCATCCCATGTAAGTCATCCGCGCGGATATCCTTCCTTTGATTTCAATCATTCATTTGCACGATGAGGTTAATTAATTTGAGGTGTATTTATTTTGCGCAGCCACGGGCGCGCCATCCTCATCATCCTTTACCTCTGATACTCCCACGCTCTTTACTTGGACTCGTCGAAGAACATGAACAAAAAGTATTACACCCACATCAAGTCTGTTCTCGACAGTGCTATCTTTTTCTACGACATACGGGGTGGAGAGATCAAGGACAAGAAGAAGAGGAGCAGCAGGCCCGCCTTCAGCCATAAGACCGACTTCTGCTGCATCCAGCAAACGAGTGATACTCTTAGTGATGGATTATATGTCCTACACCACATACTAGAGTACAGACAGGATCGGCAGAACCTTCGCATGTCACCTACATCCGGGGATGCCCATATTCTGCAATGGGCAAGGAACGTACGAGATATCGAGGATCATCAGCTTCGAGCTGAGTTCTATCACATCGAACTTGCCCAAATTGTCATGAAGGAGGTCCTCGAAAAAACAGGGTTGTTCTATGAGGAAGGGAAAATGTCGCGGGAAGACGTCCGAACACGCGTAGCCGCTCAGCGTCTCGACCTGAAGCCTTTCACTAAGCTCGGGGACTATTTCCCTGACTTGGATGGATAGCACTACATGTTGTGATTGTCGATATATGACAATCTGTCCGTTTAGTCCATACTTTATGTATGACGAAACTTTGAGTTATGCACGACGAAACTTTATTTGTGATGTAATTAAACCATCCTCCTTGACTAGCGAAGATCACTCTAGTTAGGGCATTTTGGGTACGATGAACTTTGTTATTTATGCTTATGATATGTTGCTTCTATTTTTGCCAAGTATGTCTCTTTCTGTTGCTCAACTATATATGTTGCATATCATTGACTCATGTGACGATGTAGGTGCATAGATCATCGATGGCGAAGAAGTGCTACGCCAGGAGTATACGACAAGTGGACAGAGTGTCAGGCCCAGGTGTAACGGTTTCCGGTTTCCGAGCGACAGCCAGTAGTTAGTTTAGGTTCACGCTAGTGCGAGAGAGGGATACGAACTCATGTACTGCATAGTTTCCGCTCTCACTCATAGTGATAGCTCTTCTTGCGTATATCATTGTTTAGATGGATGACGATGTAGTTGCAAGAACTTGTATCGCTATTTTCGAGATGATGACGAGAGACCACTTTGTGTTGGATGATGATTAGGATGATGACATGCTTTGATGCTATGATTATATTTGTATGTGTATGATGCTAAAGATTATTGTATAAATCATGTTCAAATACAAAACAAATATGCAGGAAAAAACAAAAACTAATAAAACTAATAATAGCGAGGGGAGTAGAGTTAGCAGCAGTGCGCCCTAAATTAAAGCGCTGCAGATATTAGCAGTAGCGCGTTGTCTGAAAGCCCGCTGCTGCTAGCCATGTATAGCAGTAGCGTGGGTAAGCACGCACTACTAATGCATGTTAGTTGTAGTGTCGTATCAGTAGCGCGGTGCCCCGCACAACTGATACACCTAATACGTGTGCTACTGCTAGGCTTTTTCCTAGTAGTGTACCCATGCCCTACCCGTTACTTAATGGGAAAGTTACAGGTATAGGCTTGTACCCGCGGGTATACCCATACCCCACCCATTTGTGAACTCATGTTAATTTGTTGTTAATTAGTCATTAGTTTGTCATGTGACTCGTCTACTCCTATTGACTTGCGAGTATGTTGTGCTTTTTAAATTTTGATATTGGTCATTTACTCATCTACCTGTTATTGAGCTGAGATAATTGATTTTTTTGTCAAATGTGCTACCAATGAGCGTAAAATTGTGAACAAGTTATGTTCTATTTACTTTACCCATTGGGTACCCAATGGGTGCGGGTATCCGTCGGGTATGGGTATGGGTAAAGTTTCATACACATGGGTACGGGTATGGGTAGAATTTTGTACCCAGTGACTATATGGGTATGGGTATGGTATTGCTCTACCCTGCCCATACCCTACCCATTGCCATCCTTATTACCATCACGTCATAGTCCAGCACAACCGCAACCGCAATGCCCTCCATAGCTAGAAGTTGAAGCCGAGGCTGAGCTGCCTCTAGGACGCCGACGTGTGTCGTACCCAAGTGATACGTCTCCAACGTATCTATAATTTTTGATTGTTCCATGTTGTTATATTATCATTCTTGGATGTTTTAAAATCATTTTATAGCAACTTTATATCATTTTTTGGGACTAACCTATTAACATAGTGCCCAGTGCCAGTTGCTGTTTTTTGCTTGTTTTTTACTTCATAGAATATTAGTACCAAACGGAGTCCAAATGCAGCAAAACTTTTTGAAGAATTTTTCTGGACCAAAAGACACCTGTTGGGCCAAAGAAGTACCAGAGGGGGCTTCGAGGGGAGCACAACCCACCTAGGCGCGCCTGGGGGCCCAGGCGCACCCTGGTGGGTTGTTCCCACCGCGGCCGCCTCCCACACCGCCTCTTTGCTCTATAAATACCCCAAAAATCCAAAAACCCTAGGGCAGTCGACGAAAGACAATTCCAGCTGCCGCAAGTTCCAGAACCATCAGATCCAATCTAGAAACCATCACGGAGGGGTTCATCATCCTCATTGTTGCCTCTCCAATGATGCGTGAGTAGTTCATTGTAGACCTACGGGTCCGTAGGCAGTAGCTAGAACTTGGGATCTTGCAGATCTATTTGATGTTACTCTTTTTGCGATGTGTTTGTTGGGATCCGAGGAACTTTGAGTTTATGATCAGATCTATTTATCCAGGAAAGTTATTTGAGTTTCTTTGATCTCTTATATGCATGATTACTTATAGCCTCGTATTTCTTCTTCGAATCTTTGGTATATTTAGGCCGACTAGATCAATTTTTCTTGCCATGGGAAGAGGTGCTTTGTGACGTGTTCAATCGTACGATGTTCTTTCCCAGTGATAGAAGGGGCAGCAAGACACGTATGCATCATTGGTATTATGGATAACAAGATGGGGGTATTCCTACATGAATAGATCTCGTCTACATCATGTCATCGTTCTTATTGCATTACTCCATTTCTCCATGAACTTAATACACTAGATGCATGTTGGATAGCGATCGATGTGTGGAGTAATAGTAGTAGATGCAGGCAGGACTTGGTCTACTAAGCTTGGACGTGATGACTATATAATGATCATTGCCTCGATATCGTCATAATTATTTGAGGTTCTATCAATTGCCCAACAGTAATTTGTTCACCCACCATATGCTATTTTCTCGAGAGAAGCTGTAACACCCCGGATCCGATGCGCCAGGTGTCTGCCAGTTATTCGTCGTTGTTGCCATGTCATTTGCTTGCATGTTGCATTTGCCATGTCATCATCTGCATTTCATATCATGTCATCATGTGCAATTCTTTTTGCATACGTGTTCGTCTCCTGCATCCGAGCCTTTTCCCCGTTGTCCGTTTTGCAATCCGGCTCTCCTATGTCCCCCGGCGTCCCCCTCTTCTCTCTTTTCGTGTGCGGGTATTAAACTTTCTCGGAATGGCCCGAGGTTTGCCAAGCAGCCTTGGTATAGCACCGGTAGACCGCCTGTCAAGTTTCGTGCCATTTGGAGGTCGTTTGATACCCCAACGGTTAACCGGGTAACCATAAAGCCTTCTTTTGTGCAGCCCAACACCCCTTCCAAAGTGGCCCAAAACCCACCAAACTCCCCTCCGTGCTCTCGGTCGTTCGATCACGATCGCGTGGCCGAAAACCACACCTCATTTGGACACTCCTAGCTCCCTCTACCTCTATATATAGACCTCCCCGTTTTCCCACCGATCAAACCCTAAAATTCGTCCCGCGCTCGCCGGACACGTCCGACCCGCCGGACGTGTCCACTTCGCCGCCACGTCGCTCCGACGAATCGCGTCGCGACATCGCCATCGTCGCCGCCGCCCGCAGCCAATCCCGTCGCCGCCACTGTCCTCTCGCTGACGACAGCTCACAAGGCTGCCCATCCTGCAGGCCGCCGCCTGGCTTGAAGGCAGCGCGCGCATGCGCGCTGCCTCCAGCGCCGTCCGTCTCCCGCCGGCGCCCGCCGCCAAGACCACGGACCCGACTCGCCATCAGATCTCGCCTCCGCTCCCGCTGCCGGACCCGCCGCCTCCTCCGCGCCGGCTGCCCTCCCCTGCTCCCGCGCCCGACCTCGCCGGACGGCTGTCCGTCGCCCGCCATGGCGCGCTCCTCTTCGCCGCCGGCCTCGTCTCGCCAGATCCGCCAGGATCGACCGGATCCGCCACCAGAATCCCGCCGGCGCCGCTGCCTCCCGCCGACCAGCGACCTGCGCGGCGTCGCCCAGTCGTCGCCGCCCCTGCCTCCCCGATCCCGATCGGGATCGAGGGAGACGACGGCGCCCGCTTCCTCTCGCTCGCCCGCGTGGGCCCCTCCAAGGCCCAGCCGGCCTGCCAGGCCTCTCCTCCGCAAGCCCGGCCATCAAAGAAGATCCGGCCTCCTCTGCCTCCCCAGATCCGGGCCGTGGCCCATGGGTGAGCAGACCCCTCCCTCTCTCCTGTGCACTTTGGGCCAGAGAGATTCGGCCCATGCCATGTTTTTTTCCCTATTGCGATTTTTCCATTTATCCGGTGAATTACTGTTTTGCAGAAAACCCCCTAATGTTCATGCATATAATAACTTCACAACCGTGCATCGGATTAAAATAATTTATATATGTAAAATGCTTAGAATTTCATCTAGTTTCATAATATGCCATTTTCATCCATGTTTAAAATGTTTAAAATGCTGTTTGTGTTAATTTTCTTAAATGCCATGCTAAAATGATTTATTTCATAACTAAATAACCGTAACTCGGAATTTAATAAACTTTATATGTAAATGGGGTAGAATTTTGCCTAGTTTAACATGGTGCACTCATCTTGCATGTTTAACAACTTTAAAATATGGTTTAGGGCAGAACAGTAGCAAATCTAAAATATGCATATGAGGATCTTTCGGAATTGTTGTTTGTTCTTCCGGCCTCATTTAAACTTGCCTAGTTAGGTAGTTTTGTTATGCTTCACCCCTTGCCATGTTAATCAACATTTAATATTGTTGGGTAGCATAACCGAGATCAAACTAAATAATTGATGTGGTGTTCCGTCAATATGCAACTCGTTGCATATTGAGCTCCACTTAATTTGTAGGATTGCTTGTGCACTTTGCCATGCCATGCCATGCCTCATTAAACCGGACATGCATCATACTTGGTTGTGCATCATGCCATGATTATGCGATGGTTGTTTACTATGTTGTTTGCTTCTTTCCGGTTTGCTTCTCTCGATAGCTTCGGTTTTGTTCCGGAGTTGTGAGGATTCGTTCGACTTCGTCCATTTGTCTTCTTCATGGACTCGTTCTTCTTCCTTGCGGGATCTCAGGCAAGATGACCGCTACCCTGGATCTCACTACTATCATTGCTATGCTAGTTGCCTCGTTCTTTCGCTATGCTGCGCTACCCATTACCTGTTTGTCCAGCCATCCCATATTGCCATGAACCCCTAACCTTTGACACCTTTCCTATGCAAACCACTGTTTGGCTATGTTACCACTTTGCTCAGCCCCTCTTATAGCGTTGCTAGTTGCAGGTGAAGTTGAAGATTTCTCCATGGTGGACAGGGTTTATGTTGGGATATCACAATATCTCTTATATTATTAATGCATCTATATACTTGGTAAAGGGTGGAAGGCTCGGCCTTATGCCTAGTGTTTTGTTCCACTCCTGCCGCCCTAGTTTCCGTCATACCGGTGTTATGTTCCCGGATTTTGCGTCCCTTACGCGGTCGGGTGATTTATGGGACCCCTTGACAGATTCGCTTTGAATAAAACTTGTCCAAAGAAGGCCCAACATTGCCTTTTACCATTTGCCTCACCACCACCTACTTTTCCCTTGGGAGTAATTAACCCAAGGGTCATCTTTATTCAGCCCCCGGGCGGTGCTTGTCTAAGTGTTGGTCCAAACTAGAGCGCTTTTGCGCCACCTCAAGGAAACTTGAGGTCTGGTTTTAGTTGTACGGACTGCTCATCCGGTTGTGGCTCGAGACGAGATCTGCGGCTACTATCGGGATGTCGGCACACGGGAGGCTTTGCTGGTCTTGTTTTACCATTGTCAAAATGTCTTGATGTACCGGATACCGAGTCCGATCGGAGTGTTCGGGTGAAGGTCTATTCTTCGATGATCGCGAGAGCTTGTCATGGGCTGTTGGGACACCCCGCAGGTATAAACTTTCGAGAGCCGTGCCCGCGGTTATGTGGCGATGGGAATTTGTTAATGTCCGGTTGTAGACAACTTGACACTTGATCCGAATTAAAACGCATCAACCGAGTGTGTAGCCGTGATGGTCTCTTCTCGGCGGAGTCCGGAAGTGAACACGGTTTCGTGTAATGTTTGACGAAGTAGGTGTTCGGATCACCTCTTGATCATTGCTAGCTTCACGACCGTTCCGCTTGTTCTCTTCTCGCCTTATTTACGTTGGTTAGCCACCATATCATGCTTAGTCGCTGCTGCAACCTCACCACTTTACCCCTTCCTTTCCCATTAAGCTTTGCTAGTCTTGATACCCATGGTAATGGGATTCTTTGAGTCCTCGTGGCTCACCGGATACTTCCAAAACCAGTTTGCGGTGCCTATGTTACCGAAAGCGGTGGCGCAATCAAGCTCAAGGAGGAGCTCGTTGAAGATCTTGCCCTTTGTGTTGTTTCGCTCGAGTTTGATCAAGAGTGGAGCCCGGTTGGGGTCGATCGGGGACCGTTTGTGCGATTTGGGGTTCTTCTTTTATTTTGGTTCCGTAGTCGGACCTTGATTGTATCTGGATGATGTAATGCTTTATTCATGTATTTGTGTGAAGTGGCGATTGTAAGCCAACTATGTATCTTTTCCTTATGTATTACATGGGTTGTGTGAAGATTACCTCACTTGCGACATTGCTTTCAATGCGGTTATGCCTCTAAGTCGTGCTTCGACACGTGGGAGATATAGCCGCATCGAGGCGTTAAGTTGGTATCGAGCCATCCCGACCTTAGGAGCCCCCACCGCTTGATCGCTTTTAGTGGCCGAGTTGTGTCTAGAAAATGTTTTGAGTCATTTAGGATTATATATATCGAGAGTTAGGAATTCTTTTTACTCCCAGTCCTTCGACCTTCGGTGAGGTATCCCGACGAGAGTTTTGACTCTTCTCTTCTCAAATTTCACTAAAAAAATTTTTAGGATCACGCTGGTATCTTGAATCGTTCGATGGTTTTATGATGACAACATTGTCTTGGTTGCCTCGACATTTAGGGGTTGTGGCGGTGTCCCGGGAGTTGAGCTCCGAGGTGTTGTCGTCATAATTTTATCGTTGCAGTTTTGGAATACCGAGTTTAGTACGCCGACATCGAAAATCTCTTTTATGCGTTGTTGGTGAGATAACCCGCTAACCCAAAGATCGAGGTGAGTACGGAGTATTGCCATGACTTGTATAACGGATGCTTTTCAAGGTTGAGGTACACGATTTCGAAGGTTTCTTGGTTATGTGTTGACGGATGGATACAGTTTGGATGTAGGGATTGTTAGTTTGTGTGAGATATATTGCTCCTGTATCCCCAACACAGATTGCATAACCGAAAGTTTCGGAGTTTCATAGGTGGGAATTCAAGTAGCTCTTAGGATATCTTTCCGACGGATGTTTGATATGAAATTGGGGTTCGACGCCTAGTGGTCCGCCTATTCACGGTTGGTTTTCTGATGGTCTCGTTGTGTCTTAAAGAGTCCTTGGCTATGCCGACTGGGACACTTCAGATGTCATGTGCCTTGCCTTGTACATGATGGTGCTGTACGATTGAGCCCGTGTAGGCCCCACCACGAAAACTTCGGACGAAATCTCTATCATATGTTTGTTCTGGCTTATTCTGCAAGCCAATCCTTTGTTTTGTTTTGAGTTGTGGTATTCGAGTTGCTTCAATGTCAAGTGTTGAATCCATACTTTTCCTAAACAGTGTTCTCATATTGCTATGTGAATACTAATCCTTTTGATCATCGAGATTGTCATGTTAATTCTTTTCCAACCGGCGTGTTTCTCTTCAAGTGCATCCGATCATTCCAACATTTGCGAGATCATTTCTAAGTTTTCTCAACGGTGTTTGTTTCGTTCATCCCAAGTTGTCTTTGTTTTTCCCCACCCTCCCACCCTTTTTATTCAAGGACACAGATTTCTTAATCAAGTATCCATTTATTCATGTGAAGTCTCTTCATTCTTTTCAATCAATGTTCTTATCCGGTGATTTCCCATGATGATGCTCAACAGCTTCAAGTTCATCATCCTTCATTGTCGTTTCTTCTCCGGTGGATCCTATTCAAGCTTTCGATATTCATCATATCCCTTTCCTTGTTTCAAATGCTTTTTAATACCGGTGCACCTCTTAATCTTTCACTTCTCGTTATTCATTTGTTCTGGAGTACTGAAGATATCTCACAAGATTTGTGCTTCCATTCTCAACCATTCAAGATATTTCGAGATTGTTATCTCATTCAAGCCATTTTATTCAACCGGTGCAACATCTCTTTTAAATCTTTTCAACGGTGTTCTTTTGAGTGGGCCCTAACCCACGTGTCTTTTCGAGTGATCTTACGACTCTTCTATTTTCCCAGAGCTATCCTAAATTCTTCTCCAAGTTTGACGTAAGAATGAGTGATCATCAGTCAAATGCTTTTCTCCAAGATCTTTCAAATTCTTTTCATAGTTGGCTCAACCTATTCGCTTTTGATTCTTCCGTTGTGCCTCAATAATTCATGGTGGTTCTCGTTGTCATTCTCATCATTTGAAGACTGAAGAAGGATTTCTCTTAAATCTTGCTCCATTCTCTTCAAGACTCATGGTGCTAGCTTGTTGCCATCCTCTCATAATTGTTTTCGATTGTGAGAATCTTTTTTACCCATCAGGAGATATTCAAGAGCTTTCTCAGTTTGTCATCCGGAGTCCATCATGTCATAATTCTTCATTCTCAGCTGTCAGTTATCGTTCTCCAAATCTTACCGGTGCATCGTTCAAATATCCTCTAATCAGTTCATGATCTCTTCGTCCTCATGTGTCTAAATCCCTTCAAGTATCTTCATTCATTTTCCAATTCTTCCCAGCTAATTGTGCCTTTGCTTCTTTCATTTTCAATTTTTACGGTGGTTCGTTCAAGATTTCACTTCCTTGTTCATCATATCAAATATTCGTTGTTTCTAAATCCCACCGGTGGTTCCATCAATGCCTTCTCAAGTTTCGATATATCTCTTTTAATCCTTTCTACGAGAATAAGTAGTATGCCAAATCTGTTGCTTGTCATCAATTTAAATTGGTGAAGGATAGGCATAACGTAATTCTTATTACTGTTCATCCAAGTGATTAATTCCTTCTTTCGGAGTTTGTTCATGATGAATAAATTCTCGGTTTCATTTGTTTTCATCTTCTCTTTTTCCCGGAGTTCCAAGCTCTCATCTTCACGAAGATCCATCTAAATCATTGCAAGGGTTCACCTTGTGTTTTCAACTTCTCTTTCTTTGTATCATCCTTTTATTACCGGAGTTCCTCATGGAGGCTCTACATGGTGGTTCATCAAGGATTCCTTTCATTCTCGATTTGTTCTTCAAGATTTCTCTTGAAGTTATGACCCGCCAAGCTATACTCAAAAATAAACATGATGCTCAACACATGTCTTGTTTTGAGGAGTTCAAGCATTCTTCATCTTGCATTCCAAAGTGCAATTCTTTCTACAATATTTTGGAGGTGGTATTATGTCATTCTTGATATCTTGAGTTCATGTTCCATGATTCACATGTTGTCAAGAATGAGGTATTTTAAATCCATCAATCTCTTCTTCGTTGGAGTTATTTTGGGTTATATTTCACCTAAAGCTTTCCCTAAGGAATGTTGCTATTATGGTGTTTATGATCCAATTATCTCCTTCTCATCTCGATGAAGAAGTTTTTCATCTCTTTGGCGCTCTCAATCAAATCAAGCATTTGCATTAGTGGCCGGTTGTCACCTCATAGTCTTGGGATGTTTCCATAAGCCCACTACAAGCTTGTGCTTTTCGTTGTTGATTTTCCAACAACTCCGTTCAATTCTTATTTGCAAGGGTGCTTTCCAAATTCAATTGTGGTAGAAGTTGTCATTTTCTTCTCCGTCCCTTTATCCCAACGGTCTAGCTTCTATTCTTTCGTTCCGGAGGCATTGTGATGTTGTGCTCTTCAATCATCATCTTGTTTTGTCAGGATCGTGTTCTTTTCATGCTTATCCATTTAACCGGAGTGTCGTGTCTTTTTCTTTCAAGTTCTTTTTCATCTTATCAAGTCTTGCATCTCTTTTCAACCGGAGTGCTGTCCGATTTTGATCTTCCTTGTTCCTTGTTTATCTCGTTTCAACCAGAGTGATTTCAATTCCTTCTTGTCCATTGTACTCGTCATTCATAGCTTTGCAACCTACAAGGTTCACATGGTGTTCCTTGTTTCTATTTTCTATCGTAGTGCTCTCAATTGTGTTCAACTCCGTTGTGTTCTTTCTTTCAACTTTTCAACCTCTCAAGGTTCGTGGTTTCACTCATTTCTCAAAGAAGCAACTTAGTTTTACCTCTTCTCTTCCTCTTCGTTTTCCCTCCGGTGCCATCCTAGATCTCGGGACGAGATCCTCTCGTAGTGGTGGAGTGTTGTAACACCCGGATCCGCGCGCGCTGTGTGTCCGCAGATTATTCGTCGTTGTTGCCATGTCATTTGCTTGCGTGTTACATTTGCCATGTCATCATCTGCATTTCATATCATGTCATCATGTGCAATTCTTTTTGCATACGTGTTCGTCTCCTGCATCCGAGCCTTTTCCCCGTTGTCCGTTTTGCAATCCGGCGCTCCTATGTCCCCCGGCGTCCCCCTCTTCTCTCTTTTCGTGTGCGGGTATTAAACTTTCTCGGAATGGCCCGAGGTTTGCCAAGCAGCCTTGGTATAGCACCGGTAGACCGCCTGTCAAGTTTCGTGCCATTTGGAGGTCGTTTGATACCCCAACAGTTAACCGGGTAACCATAAAGCCTTCTTTTGTGCAGCCCAACACCCCTTCCAAAGTGGCCCAAAACCCACCAAACTCCCCTCCGTGCTCTCGGTCGTTCGATCACGATCGCGTGGCCGAAAACCACACCTCATTTGGACACTCCTAGCTCCCTCTACCTCTATATATAGACCCTCCCCCGTTTTCCCACAGATCAAACCCTAAAATTCGTCCCCGCGCTCGCCGGACACGTCCGACCCGCCCGGACGTGTCCACCCGCCGCCACGTCGCTCGACGAATCGCGTCGCGACACGTCATCGTCGCCGCCGCCGCAGCCAATCCCGTCGCCACCTATCCTCTCGCAAGACGCGCAGCAGCATGCCCATCCCATCGCCGCGCGCGCCCGCCAGCGCAGCCAGCCGCTGCGCCGCTTTGCCTCCATGGCCGTCCGTCTCCGCCCGGTTGCGCCGCCCACAGACCACCGGACCCGACCTCGCCACCGCATCTCGCCTCCCGCTCCGGCTGCCGGACCCGCCGCCTCCGGCGCCGGCTGCCCTCCTCATGGCTCCCGCGCCCGACCTCGCCGGACGGCCTGTCCGTCACCCCGCCATGGCGCCGCTCCTCTTCGCCGCCCGGCCTCGTCTCTGGCGATCCGGCCAGATCGACCGGATCCGCCACACCAGAACCCGTCGGCGCCCGCGCCCTCCCCCCCGACCCGCGACCTCGCCGGCGTCGCCACAGGTCGCCGCCGCCCCTGCCTCCCCGATCCCGATCGGGATCGAGGGAGACGACGGCGCCCGCTTCCTCTCGCTCGCCCGCGTGGGCCCCTCCAAGGCCCAGCCGGCCTGCCAGAACCCTCCTCCTCCTGGCTGCCCAGCCCAAGAAGATCCGCCGGCCTCCTCTGCCTCCCCAGATCCGGGCCGTGGCCCATGGGTGAGCAGACCCCTTCCTCTCTCCTGTGCACTTTGGGCCAGAGAGATTCGGCCCATGCCATGTTTTTTTCCCTATTGCGATTTTTCCATTTATCCGTGAATTCTTGTTTTGCGAAAACCCCCTAATGTTCATGCATATAATAACATCACAACCGTGCATCGGATTAAAATAATTTATATATGTAAAATGCTTAGAATTTCATCTAGTTTCATAATATGCCATTTTCATCCATGTTTAAAATGTTTAAAATGCTGTTTGTGTTAATTTTCTTAAATGCCATGCTAAAATGATTTATTTCATAACTAAATAACCGTAACTCGGAATTTAATAAACTTTATATGTAAATGGGGTAGAATTTTGCCTAGTTTAACATGGTGCACTCATCTTGCATGTTTAACAACTTTAAAATATGGTTTAGGGCAGAACAGTAGCAAATCTAAAATATGCATATGAGGATCTTCCGGAATTGTTGTTTGTTCTTCCGGCCTCATTTAAACTTGCCTAGTTAGGTAGTTTTGTTATGCTTCACCCCTTGCCATGTTAATCAACATTTAATATTGTTGGGTAGCATAACCGAGATCAAACTAAATAATTGATGTGGTGTTCCATCAATATGCAACTCGTTGCATATTGAGCTCCACTTAATTTGTAGGATTGCTTGTGCACTTTGCCATGCCATGCCATGCCTCATTAAACCGGACATGCATCATACTTGGTTGTGCATCATGCCATGATTATGCGATGGTTGTTTACTATGTTGTTTGCTTCTTTCCGGTTTGCTTCTCTCGATAGCTTCGGTTTTGTTCAGGAGTTGTGAGGATTCGCTCGACTACGCCCATTTGTCTTCTTCATGGACTCGTTCTTCTTCCTTGCGGGATCTCGGGCAAGATGACCGCTACTGGATCTCACTACTATCATTGCTATGCTAGTTGCCTCGTTTTTCGCTATGCTGCGCTACCCAATACCTGTTTGTCCAGCCATCCCATATTGCCATGAACCCCTAACCTTTGACACCTTTCCTATGCAAACCACTGTTTGGCTATGTTACCGCTTTGCTCAGCCCCTCTTATAGCGTTGCTAGTTGCGGTGAAGTTGAAGATTTCTCCATGGTGGACAGGGTTTATGTTGGGATATCACAATATCTCTTATATTATTAATGCATCTATATACTTGGTAAAGGGTGGAAGGCTCGGCCTTATGCCTAGTGTTTTGTTCCACTCCTGCCGCCCTAGTTTCCGTCATACCGGTGTTATGTTCCCGGATTTTGCGTCCCTTACGCGGTCGGGTGATTTATGGGACCCCCTTGACAGATTCGCTTTGAATAAAACTTGTCCAGCAAGGCCCAACATTGCCTTTTACCATTTGCCTCACCACCACCTACTTTTCCCTTGGGAGTAATTAACCCAAGGGTCATCTTTTATTCAGCCCCCCCCCCCTGGGCCAGTGCTTGTCTAAGTGTTGGTCCAAACTAGAGCGCTTTGCAGCGCCACCTCAAGGAAACTTGAGGTCTGGTTTTAGTTGTACGGACTGCTCATCCGGTTGTGGCCTGAGACGAGATACGCGCTGCTACTATCGGGATGTCGGCACACCGGAGGCTTTGCTGGTCTTGTTTTACCATTGTCGAAATGTCTTGATGTACCGGATACCGAGTCCGATCGGAGTGTTCGGGTGAAGGTCTATTCCTTCGATGATCGCGAGAGCTTGTCATGGGCTGTTGGGACACCCTGCAGGTATAAACTTTCGAGAGCCGTGCCCGCAGTTATGTGGCGAGATGGGAATTTGTTAATGTCCGGTTGTAGACAACTTGACACTTGATCCGAATTAAAACGCATCAACCGAGTGTGTAGCCGTGATGGTCTCTTCTCGGCGGAGTCCGGAAGTGAACACGGTTTCGTGTAATGTTTGACGAAGTAGGTGTTCGGATCACCTCTTGATCATTGCTAGCTTCACGACCGTTCCGCTTGTTCTCTTCTCGCCTTATTTACGTTGGTTAGCCACCATATCATGCTTAGCCGCTGCTGCAACCTCACCACTTTACCCCTTCCTTTCCCATTAAGCTTTGCTAGTCTTGATACCCATGGTAATGGGATTCCGAGTCCTCGTGGCTCACCGGATACTTCCAAAACCAGTTTGGTGTGCCTATGTTATGAAAGCGGTGATTTAATCAAGCTCAAGGAGGAGCTCGTTGAAGATCGGCCCTTTGTGTTGTTTCGCTCGAGTTTGATCAGAGTGGAGCCCGGTTGGGGTCGATCGGGACCGTTTGTCGATTTGGGGTTCTTCTTTTATTTTGGTTCCGTAGTCGGACCTTGATTGTATCTGGATGATGTAATGCTTTATTCATGTATTTGTGTGAAGTGGCGATTGTAAGCCAACTATGTATCTTTTCCCTTATGTATTACATGGGTTGTGTGAAGATTACCTCACTTGCGACATTGCTTTCAATGCGGTTATGCCTCTAAGTCGTGCTTCGACACGTGGGAGATATAGCCGCATCGAGGGCGTTACAGAAGCCACTAGTGAAATCTACGGCCCCGGGTGTATTTTCTCATCATATATTTTCAGATCTATATTGCTATTTGCCTTTTTGTTTATTTGCATCTTTTATTTTTAGATCTATATTACCAAAAACCCAAAAATACCTGGCTGAATTTTATTTGCCTTTATTTTATTTGCATCTACCGATCTATTACCTTACCAATCCTTTACCCGAGAGGGATTGACAACCCCTCTTTCGCGTCAGGTTGCCAGTATTTATTCTTTGTGTGCAGGTACCGTTTACATAGTGTTGCTTGGTTCTCCTACTGGTTCGATAACCTTGGTCTCATAACTGAGGGATCTACCTACCTTAGTTGTACTACATCATCCCTTAATCTAGGGAAAATATTGACGCGGATACAAGACATCACCAAAAGAGAGGATCAAAGATCTGGCACCGTTGTCGGAGAGACATCATCAACATCTATCAGGTTCCTAATCACAAATCTCATCTCCTTGCAATTTACATTATTTTCCATTTGCCTCTCATTTTCATCTCCCCCACTTCACCAAAAAATTGTCGTTTTATTTCCCCTCTTTTTCGTTCGCCCTTTTCTCGTCAGATCTGTTTTTGTGTGCAATCTTGTTTACATAGTCATGATGCCTCAAAGAAAATATTATTATTTTCCTTACCCCAATATTTTGCTTGAAATTGAGAAAAACACTAAGGAATATATGACTACACAATTTGAGGACAATAAATATTTTACCGAAGAACTTAAAGAGCACTCTGTTGTGTTGGATGCTATAACAAAACAACTTGATGATATTAGTAGAGAAGTTTGTAATCTCCAATCTAAGTTTGCTTTTGCTAAAAGTTTGCTAGGAAAACTATCCAATGCACAAGCTACCCTAGTAAATTAAATGGCCGCTAAACCAATCTCGTTAGAAGATAAAAATGATGAAGATCTTAAAGTGATTGGTGTTTCTTCTATTGATTCCTTGTTTAGTAAGATTAAAATTGATGATAAAGGGATTGAATAAGAGTCGACTTTAGTTAGAAGGCGTCCCGATAATTCGAAGGGTGAAAATCTTGATGAAAAAATTGATAAAAGTGGGTTTGGGGAGGTCAAAACTTTAACTAGTGATGTGCCCACTCTTTTGGATTACAAAGACTTTAATTATGATCCTTGCTCTTTGATTGAATGTATTTCTTTATTGCAATCCACCTGCCAGAAACAACTCCTCACATCCTGCCAGACCACCCCCTCCAGCCGGGTCCATGGACCCCGTGTATGAGGCTAGTGCTCCCGCGGCAGAGGAGGTGCCGCTAGTCCTCGTTGTCGAGCCATAGGCTCCAACTTGGGCAAGGCACATCGTCCGCTTCCTCCAAACCAGAGAGCTTCCCGGCGATCAAGACGAAGCTGAGAAAGTAGCCCGGAGGGCCAGTATGTATCAGTTTGCCGATGACACTCTATACAGAAGGAGGCCCAACGGTGTGAAATTGAAATGTGTCTGCCGGGAAGAAGGAAATGAACTGCTGGATGAAATACACAAAGGAATGTGCGGCTCCCACATTGGATCAAGTGCATTAGTTGGGAAAGCATTCTGGAAAGATTCTATTGGCCCACAGCCCTCCAAGATGCGGTCGAGCTAGTCATTAAGTGTGAAGCTTGCTAGTTCCATTCCAAGAAAACCCACCTGCCTGCCCAAGCGCTTCACACAATCCCTCTATCATGGCCATTTTCAGTTTGGGGCTCGATATCCTCGACCCCTTCCCCTGATCAATTGGGGGCTTTGAATTCTTGTTCGTTGCCATCGACAAGTTTACAAAGTGGCCTGAAGTGACTGACGTGAGAAAGGTGACTGCTCAGTCAGCTATCAAGTTCTTGAAAGATCTGGTGTGTCATTTTGGAGTTCCGGCAAGGATCTTCACCGACAATGGCACCTAGTTCACGAGTTGTGCCTTCATGCAATATGTTCATGCCCTCAGAAGCAAGATCTCATTCGCCTTTTTGGCACACCCTGGAGCAATGGACAAGCTGAGAGGGTGACCACTAAAGTGCTACGCGGAATCAAGACAAGAACCTTTGATACGCTACAGAAGCACAATAGGCGGTGGATCGAGGAGTTGCCGGTAGTTCTCTGGTCCCTCAGAACGACACCAAACCGAGCTACCGGGCAGACTCCCTTCTCCCTGGTCTATAGGGCAGAAGCAGTTATCCCCATGGAACTCTTTTATGGGTCATCTCGAGTGCTTGCTTACGATGAAATCCTACAAGATCTGCACCAGCGTGACAACGCTATGCTACTCGAGGAAAACTGTCTCCGGGCTGCTACGTGTGCTGCACGTTATCAGCAAGCCCTGCGTCGCTATCATAGCCGCAGGGTTCATGCCCGGTGTTTTGAGGAAGGTGGCCTTGTCCTTAGGCGCGTTCAGTCTGCCAAGGGTACACACAAGTTGTCACCAAAGTGGGAAGGCCCTTACCGAGTAGTATGAGTCACCAGACCTGGCTCAGTCCGTTTGGAGACCGGAGATGGCACTTTGTTGCAAAACTCATGGAATATTGAGCATCTCCGCAAGTTCTACCTGTAAGGCGCGAGGCTGTCGGGCCCTGCCCGGCAGCCACCCATTTGTACAGGCCTTGTCTCAGTTGCATGTAACCCCTTGTACAAAGTCGGGGCGATCACCTCGTGCAAGAGAAAATAAAGAAGCGCTATAGGGGGTCCCCAACCTAGATTGCATGCATGCATGAGCATTCCAGATCACTGCATAAGCATTTTCAAGAGCATCTGCATATGCATATAGATAGAATCGCATTTTGTATTCATTCTCATCTGCATGAAGCTGCAGGTTCTTACCATGGCATTGACTTCAACAAGGGGATGAGAAGATTGCCCGACACTGCGATCCCGGCAAGCCAAACAGATAAGTTCTACCTCTTGTCAATTCGTGTTATGTAAGCTATGACTTATGCATTAGAAAACCTCACCGCTTCTTCTAGACTTAGGTGCTCCCATCCTTGACCTGAACGTTGCTTTGGTCAAGGTGGTCGCAGTTGCCTCTGATAAAAGGAAGTTGGCGGGGGGTGACCCCTCTTTCTGTACCCCGACAGATGAGGTTCTCTGGTGGATAAAAAGGGGGCCCGGTAGGATAGCCTGCCGGGACAAACTTGTTTATTTACAAAGAAGAGGCATCCGACCTCTGCATGGACATATACATGCATGGGTTCCCGGCAAGGTTCATCTTTTTCATTAACATGCTGATACAAGTACAAGCATTACAGAACACAAACATGGACTTGAGAGATTACATTATTTGATTTAAAGTTTGGCAGATGCCTACAGATTTAAGATTAAAAAAAGATAAGTGCCCCATGATCTCCTCTTTTCTTTTCCCTCCCCTGGGAACTACGGTGGAAGGAGGAAAATACAAGAAAAGCACTCAGGCAAAAACCCGTCCCGGACCCGTCGTGACCGAACAAGACCGGGACCGGCGAAGGTGTGGAGGAGAAGCGTAGGGGCGGGGCAGAGTGTCCTTGGCTACCCCCGCTAGCGAGAAGACCTGACTCTAGCCCTGGCGGGATCATCCGTAGGGGCTCGGTCGGGAGATCACCGGAGGAAAGGAGGAGGCGCCGGGAAGACCTCCCTCCGCGGCTATAGCCCAAAGTGGTCGGTGATGATGGTTTCGGGGAGGGAAGGGAAGGACGTAAGATGAGGCGGCAGGTCGCCGGTCGGAGGCGAAGGCATCCACGCCATCGTACTCCAATCTGGCCCCCACCACCCGCCACCTCCGCCTTCCCTCGTTTTCTCTCCATCGCTGCCACACCCGGGAAGCACCAAGACTTCAGTCCGATGCCCCCTCCAGAGAGATGACAAACGACCAAGGTGGCCAAGGGGAGAGGGGTGCGCCGCTCCCCTCCTTGGCGGGCAGAAAGGCACGCTCCTCGTCGAATCGACCCTAGCTCCAAGGAGAGGGGCCGTACTGGGATTTCCAGTGGTCCCAAGCCTTTCACCTTGGACTTGGACCAAGCTCACTCCCCGAGCGCTAACACCCTCGCTTGACATCATCAACCCATAGATAAAGCCTGGAGGCCAGCCCCAAGCTCCCCCTTCTGGCATATTCAAGATGGAGCAAGACGGAAGAGGAGGAGAATGCAGTTGGATGCCTCAACTCCTCCCCCGCTCTTCCTTTTATAGGCGAACGGGGGACTGGGGGCTGGACCACAACGAGCGACCACCACCCTCCTCCACTAGTTCAAGGAAGCCGGACCCTCGCCATTATGCTCTCCCACGCCACACGCCTCTGTTACCTACCCTGCGTGATGCATGCGGCGTACGTGGCTAAGGATAAGGGTGTGGTGGGAAGAGTGAATTGGCAGTTTCTACCCCATGCATTAAAGTCATTCACGGGCCATTACTGGAGCGGCCCCAGCACTATTGGCCTTGCATGACGTGCGGGGATATTGGAAACTCGCCAGGAATCAAGACTAATGAAGAAGCAAAGAAGACCTCGAGAGACCAGCCTCTCTAGCGGCGCTGCCTGTGAACTTGTTAGGCCCTACCCCAACGACGCTTTCGGCGGTAGCGTTTTCGGGCAGGCCCGGGCTTTGTCGGTGCAATGCACCAGGGCTGTTGCCTCGATGTGCACAGGCACAAGATCAGGATTGAAGCATCAGAACAAGGTGAACAAGAGACCAAGAGATTCAGAGCACCAACAAGCAGATCAGAAGGATCCATGGCCAAGACAGAGGAGCCAGATATTATCAAGAGAGAAGCCTCCCTTGCCGGGCAGGCAAGCCCGGCAAGGGGCGAAGCGACCCCTAGAAGGAGACGTCAAGGCATTCCCGCAAGGCCTGCTACGACTCGCGGAGGCCAGATTACCTCACCGACTACTCCACCTCGACCCACGTTGTCGATTAGTGTGGTGTCAAGCTGCGGAGTGATTAAGTGGCAACCATTCGCCACATGGCGGCCACTTCCTACCAAGGAAACCCACAAATGACATCCGTCCAATGACGTGTCAAGTGAGCAGGCGTCAAGCTGGCAAGATAGCCTGGCAAGCCTTGTCGGGCTGCCAATGACGTGACACTAAGCGGCGCATTAAATGCGCATTGTCAGCCTGCGGAGTTAGGTATGATAGCACTATTCGCTATCATATCAGTGTCTAATGACTGAAATGCCATTGTGGTGACCCCTTAACCTATAAAAGGAGGCCCATGGCAACCGTAGAGGGGGTTGGTTCACGAGGTTGGAAAGCTAGATCACTCGCACCCTCGTACGCGTGTAGTCGCTGCCGCCCTGAGGCAACCCTTGCCGGGCAAGTGTACTACACACCACCACCACCTTTCCACCATCAATCCACTAAACTAGGAGTAGGGTTTTACGCCTCACGGCAGCCCGAACCTGGGTAAAATTGTCCGTGTGATCTCTGTCATGCTGCCCACATTGGTCTGCTCTTTGTGCAACACGACCCCCACCCCCCACCAAAGCAGCAAGGGGTCGTCCTGGTCCCATAGGTGGCTGTGGTTTCTCGCGTCATATATGTGTCGCTAGAATTAAGCATTTGCTGTCTTCAGGCATGTTAACAGCCCGTTAAGGTGCGGGCTCATAAACGAACGGTTACCAATTTGGCCCGTTCACGGCCCATATTGTGGTCCAATTTTGGCCCACGAAAGGCCTATGGATCATACAGCCCATAGGAGGCCCATTGATCCTATGACCCCTAGATGGCCCATGGTCACTACAACAGGCAGTAGGCCCATGGTTACCAAGGTCCATATGTGGCCCATGGTTATGGTGGCCACTAGCAAACGGAGCAAAATGAAGACTGAGGAAATAAATAGCAAGCAACTAGCGCTTGTCTATTACCGCGGTTGCACATATTACATCCACTGGGCATCAAAGTTCGTCACCAGTGCAAATATAGGAAACACCCTACACTATACAAAAATTGCTTCCTGTTTTCTTCACCGGTCGTTGCCCGTTAAGAACAACTGTTGTATCGGAACAAAACAAATTATAGCCATATAACAAAAGGAGGGTTGGCATAAAAGTTAACGGTCTGGCAGATAAATGCACCATCAGAAGTTCAGAAGCTCGGTTCATTTGACTGGACGGTTATGTTTTCATGTTGTAGTATCTGATGGAGCACCATAACCTTCGCCTTCATTTCTCCTAGGCTCCTGAACAACATGGCAAATGTATGATAGTTTGGTTCCAAAACCATGCATATCTTGATGATATCGAACAATGGTTGTCCTTGTTTCACAAAGGGTCTCTGTTAGGGATTGGACTTGTGTCTGGAGCGCAGATATATCATTCTTTTGAGCTTGCAGATCTTGATCATGAGGTAGTTTAGACGAGGTTGCCTTAGCAACCAACCTAGTATTACGCAGGAAGGTTCTTTTGGCACTGTTAGTGGAGAGATACTAACCCACTACAGCAAGAAGTGACATTGCAGTTATGGTTGCCTCGTCACCTTCAGGAGGTGGTGGTTCCACCATCTGTTCCAGAGCTTGCTGAAAAGTTGAGTTTGTACATTAGTAGTTCCATAACAGTACTTATTAATGAGGTAGCAAAATCAAACAAAATAGCTTTGGTCTATATACATAAATTATTTTGGTGAACCCATGTAAAATATCAGTTGTATTTTACTATAAAGTACATAATAAAACCAGGTTTCAAACATATGGCCATGTACCATGGCTAATGTATTGTGTATTTCTTCACATTGTATTGATAGCTAAGGATAAAGAGACAAAGTTTATAATACAGTAAGCATAGTATGACATCATTCATATCACAAAACAACTGAGAACAGACAAACATGCAATTGTAACACTGAGTGGGCAAGTCCAACATGGAACTAGATTATAGAAGAGTAAAGAAACATCACTCCTCTCTTTTAAACCTTGTAAGGTGCAATGATACGTTAAGACAACTGTGTATGAAATTGAAAAGAGTAATAGACATTGGCTGCAAAACGTGGAGTTCAATGCATAAGTCAGAGTAACCAGTAGTTCAAAGGCATGAGGATTAAGGAATTACAACAACGACTTTGACTGGTATAGTCATGCCCTTCGTCTTGCTGGTGTGACTGTCCTTGAAGATTTCCGCCGCATTTGGTTTAGTACTTTCTGGTCCTTGCTTGCTTTCCTCTGCATTTGGAAGAAGTCAATGTAGATTTGATAACGTGGCACTATGAAAAGAGTGAAACAACATCTAGTTACAAGAGCCTCGTAGTGTGCAATATAGGTACGAGATCATGTCGTTTGTTGAAATTTTACTTTTGTACGGTTAGCCTTGTTCTTTGAACAATTCACCTAGAAGAAGATAGATTTGTATGGCACGTGCGTAAATAGGAGTTCAACATGTGATCTGATCCCATATATATAACATACTTGATACTTTGGATCAGACTAGTGTTTAATAAGGGCTCTCCAGTCTTCATCCGTTATATTTTCCACTGTAGATGTTTGGGCCAGTTCACTGTTAGCCTTGCCTTCAAAGTGATTTCTCCTCAGGTTATACCGATACTGACACAAAACGGACTTGAAAACATGAGTGCATGCTTGTCTGGTTGCATCATCTTGGCGATACAACTTGAACCTCATCTATTGAAGATAATGGATGTCTCATTACCAGCAACCTAGAAAGTATGGGACAGAGTAAGACGACATTACTAATTTCCATAAATGACCATACTTACAGATAAATGGTCTAGGAAGGCGTTAAACTGGATTTTGTCTTTATCATTCCCGTATTGAATCCATGTTGGGAGGATACGTGCATGACAACTAATGACAACGGCTGCCTCTGATACTAACTTGGCTGACTATGTAGCATCACGCGGCCTTTTTAAACCTGCCTCAAAATGGTGTCCATTCTTCCTCCTCTAGATTTAGTTAACCTGTCGAGCATTATCCCTGATGTTTGTTTCCTCTTGCGCCTAGGTGCTAGTTCAAAACGAACATGGGAAGTGTTAGTGTACATCAAACTCTGAGACTACATATAAAGAAGAATGCAACTGTAACTTGACTCGATCAACTACCTTCTTGTTGTTGAAGCTCACAAGGTTCATCTGATCTTGCCAAGTCCTCTTGTGTCAAGAGTGGTTCGGAAGTAGTGTCAGGTGGCAAGGGAACTTGGGAACTTGCCGCTACTTGAGTTGACAAACAAGTAACTCGTGTAAATGTTGGTATAGTGGAAGAAAGGTGCTACAACCACTAGGGTTGTTGTTGCTTGTTTGGTGGCAACTATTCGTTTGTCTTTTGTATGTTTTGCAGCTGGTGTAGCAGGGATACCATGTTTGTACGTTTATCCGGTGAACTTCGTCCTTCTATTGCACCATCAGTACCAGCAGAATCTGCAGAGCTATTTTGCTTCCGTTTTCGTGCCTCCCGAGTACTAACACCATCCCCTATCATTCTGTGTTCCTTCCTCTTTTTGCCATCTCAAGTCAAACCCAAAAGAAAAAAAAATAAAATAATAGTTCTTCAGAACTAATTGATGTGTGATACAAACGAAGTGAACTTTGATGTTAGACAACCGCGTGATAGGAGGATGTAATATGTACGAAAAATAGGACGACATGAGATAATCATACTTGTGATGTGTAAACTAAGCATAAGGCATTTCAATAAATTATAAGCAATGCAATGGCAGGTAGACACCATATGAAAGATTCTACAAATATCACTCTGCCAAGTTAAAAGTGTCTCATATCATAAGTGACACTTAAACAAATGTGAAGCGGTATAAGAAATAAATCATATGCAAGATGCAAACAACATCACACCACCAAGTTAAAGGTGTCTTATCATAAGTGATTGATGAAGGATAGACACAAACAATACTACAATGTTAGAAAATGTAATAGACAAATCTAGTATATGCAAAAAAGGAAGACATTCCATATTCACATGTATAATGTGTAAACTAAGCAGATGCAATTTAATCAAATTATAAGCAATACAAGCTAGATGTCGTATGCAACATGCAAGCCAGTATCACACTGCCAAGCTAGAGAAAGCAAAAGGCATGCTGGAGTAGAATTGTTGGGCCCATCATATTTACTTGGAACTTCTACCGCACTAGCACTAGTAGTACAATGTCTAGAGCGCCTCCTTACCGGTTCCACCAGAAGACCGCCATCAGCCCCTTCCTTAATGTTTTCCTTCCTATTTCTTTTTTTTGCATTGTCAAGTCAAACCCACAAGAAAAAATAATAAAATTCGCTTTTCAGAACTCATTGGTGCATGACAAAACTACTTTCATGTAAGGCGGTCGCATGATAGGAGGATTGAATATGTAATATAAAAGGACAACATTGCATTTCACACCTATTATGCGTAAACTAAGCGGAAGGCATTTCAACAAATTAGAAGCAATGAACGCTAGACACCATACGAAAGATGCAACGAATATCACTCTACCAAGTTAAAATTGTTTCCTCATAAGTGCCATTTCGACAAATTAAAAGCGGTACAAGCTAGAAAAGAATGCAAGATGCAACCAATATCATAGTCCCAAGTTAAATGTGTCTAATGATAAGTGATTGTTGCAGGTTAAACAACAGTAGTACTTTGATGTAAGAACATGGTGTGATAGATAGATATTGTATGTTCTAGAAATAGGAACACATGTCTTATTTACAAGTATAATGTGTAAACTTAGCAGATGCAATTCAACAAAATTAGAAGCAATATAAGCTAGACATCATACGTAACATGCAACCACATATAACAGTGCCAAGTTAGAGCGAGAACCTATGATGGTGGAGTAGGGGAGATGTGCTCATCATGAACACAACTACGTTGAGTGTCTACGTATGTGTTGTCTTACAAATCTTGTTGGGAGGACAATAGAGTAGAATCTGTAGACACCCTCCATTTCAGTTGCTCGGAAGGAGCACCATCATCCACTGCCTTGCTAATTTCCTTACGCTTTATTGATTTTGCATTGCCAAAGTCAACCTGACAAGAAAAAGGAACATAATTCACTCTTCATAACTCATGCATGCATGATACTGACAAACACTACTTTGATGTAAGGCAAACACATGATACGAGGATGGAATATGTACGAAAAACAGGACGGCATGGCATATTCACACCTATTTGTGTAAACTAAGAAGAAGCCATTTCAACAAATTAGAAGCAATGCAACCTAGACACCACATGAAAGATGCAACCAATATGACTCTGCCAAGTTAAAAGCATCTCATCATAAATGGTGTTTCAACAAATTAGAAGCAGTACATGCTACAAATCATATGAAAGATGCAACCAATATCACACTGCATATACTAAAGGTGTCTTGTCATAGGTGACTGATGCGGGATACAAAAGAACAGTTGTGTTTATGTAAGGACATGCTTAATAGACATATGTAGTAGGTTTTTTACATCTGTGCCCCTGGTTCCTTAGCTCTACTCATTCATCCCCACACTCTTAACTTTTGCTCACTTTTCCCCAATCCTTTGTCTGAAACCCTCATAAATGGTCACAAACGATGGATGCCGTCGGGTCAGCGCTTTGACCGTTAACTCTGACGAGTGGGGTCGCACTGGACTGTGTCGCCCATTGGACCTGATAATTGGGGTCCCATCGGACGGTGCCGCTATTCACCCGTTGGGCCGTGGTTAGATTGTTGGGCCCTGCACGCCGCAACGACATGAGCCTGCTATGCATGCACGTAGCTAGCCTGCCTGCATGCGCTGATGCCCGCCGTCACGATGCACTGACCTCCTCTCTTTCTCACGCGAGCCGCCACGGACGCTGACCGGCCTCTTTCTGCACGCGAGCCGCCACGGATGCAGGGATGGTCGCTGCTATTGGTTTGTCTCATCTTGCACGATTGTCTCCTCGATCCACTCACATCTATTCAACATGGCAATTAAAGTGGCATATCGATCGACGCCGCTCGTTTGAAAGTAGCAAATCCAAAGCACGACCGGTGCCACTCCCCTTCCGTTCCTCTTTCTCTATTTAAACCACCCACGCCTCCACCTATTCTCCACACATCCATTTGCGCCGCCCCCTTCTCTTCTTCACCCAAACCCAGAGCACTCTCAAAGCCAGGCGAGGATGTAGTACAACGGCCCCACCTTCCAGCTCCCACCGACCGTGCCAGAGAGGCGGTATCCCGCCGGTGTCGTCGTGGAGACGATGCTCCACATGTGGGCGTTCTCACGCTGGAGGGGTGGAAAGGAGTTTGCCCAGTGGTTCCTTGGTGCGGGCTATGCCCGCCGGATGTTCCGACTGGAGGAAGTGCGTCCAAACTCCACCACTCCGGTGATAGGGCTCATCTCCAACTTCACCAACAGATTCGACGTGTACTACCTCCTTGGCAAGGTGTTTTAGTGTGGGTGCGAGTTCATCGCATTCACCACCTACAACATCTTCACGGACTTCGATAGCATCTTCCCCACCTGAAACGGTATGCACGGCCTCCCCTACTACCTCAGCAAGGACGGCATGGAGGAGGAGCACTGAAGAGAAGGCGCAGTGAAGATGGTGGTGAAGGCCCGACCGGTCTCGTGAAGCTTGTCTTGCTTGTTAGGGCTTTTATATATTTTATGTTATGTCGTTGGTTGTACCGTGAACTCTTTTATGTACAATGTGTTATATATATTTATATATTATGTCGTTGGCTACCCTCGAAGCTGAACTATGTGCGTGTATGGAGGGTTTGTCATTATCTCTTCCCGTTATGATCCAGATGGACTCCCTTGTTGCAGTGAAGTTGATCCAGGCAAAAGAGGTGGATAGATCTATCTACGCATCGCTTATTAAGGAGATTAGATACTTTATGTATCTTCGTGAATCTTGTATTACTCATATCAATCATAGCCAAAATAAAGTTAGTGATAGCTTAGGTAAGTTTGCTCGTTTAGAAGGCAGAACTATGACTTGGATAGGGTCGGGGCCTTTGGTAGCGATAGAGCTAGCTGTCATTGATTGTTGAACCTTTCATGATGAGTAATACATTATTTCACCCACACAAAAAATGTTTAGGGCACCCTATGTTTTATGTAAGAACTATGATATGGTTGCTACTTTCTGTGTTATGGATGTATGCTTGCTACGTGAGATATCGGTAGATGGATATGGTGCCATAGCCGAGCCCTAGACATGCTCTCTAGATGGATATGGTGTCGTAGCCGAGCCCTAGACATGCTCTCTAGACGGATATGGTGGTTAATGGTGCCACCAAACTTTATTTTAGACATGGTTTCAGATGGATATCATGATCTACATTATTAAATCTGACATGCTCTTAATAACAAAAACAAAAACAAAAAATCATGTATACAATATTTTCTTGCAACAAGAACATGTTTATAATACCCACATGTCAAAAAATCAAAGTGTTGTGCCATAGGCTATATACAGAAGGAAATTGCCACGATATGCACAAATATATTTGACATGGGCAAGTACAATAAAGAATTGGGACCCTAAAGAATTTTTCATGGTATCTACACTAACAATGACATGGAAAAAGTTATTCTTAAGTTCGCCATGGCAATTACATGTACAAAAATGCCATGGGACAAAATTTGTACTGCTAACAATAAATCGATTTACCATCGTGCACTATTTTTGTTCGGCATGGCAATAAATGGATTTACCATGACAATAATCAAGTAAAAAAATAGAGCCAGCACATGCACTATTTTCTAGGCCTCTTTTATCTTCGTGGGCCTTCGACAGTCAACACAATGCGACGGCCCAACCAGAGCTTAGTTTCAATTTGGGCCCTAGAACTACGTTCTTTTTCTTCTACGATCAGTGTTGTCTGACGAAACTAAAAGTGTCAAAAACTAACACCTACAGAGATTCAGAGATGGAGATAGAGACATAGTTTAAGCAACACATAGAGCACATGATCCACAAATTATGCAACACAGAGAGCACATGATCCACAAACCCTTAAGCAAATCGTAGAGCACATGACACGACACATCTTAGTGATGACTAGTAAGTAAGAAATTCCTAGAGCAACTATACAAAAATAAAATCCTAAAGCTATCAGATTCGCCTGCTTGTTCAATTAAATCATCTGCTTCAAGTTCTTGTTCATCTTCTTTAATTCCCCCTTTAGATCTGCATCCCCAACTATCAGAGCAGCACTTTCAGGGACCAAATTCGTTGGTGCTGACGGCAGAATGAGCTCCCAGGTTGGGGCCCCATTGAAATGAATCCGCTTAACGTAGTCATCCAGCCATTCAGAATGTGTGCATTTCTTCACGATCTGAAACGAAAACATGAACCCTAAATCCCAGATCCAAGGAAAAAGAATTAAAAGCAAATAGAAAAAGAAATCAGAGAAAAATCATGAGATCTAACCTGCCCCTCTAGCTTGCTCTCGCATTTCACGAACTCGCGCCCATAGTTGCCATTCTTGACCTCCTTCGAAGTCAACCGTATCAGTGGCGTGTTGCATGGGCAGTCAGGACATCGCTCCATGGGAAGTGGATCATACTAGGTCCACGAGGGATGGGAGGTTAAAGTGGAGCTCGACATATCGCCCAAAGTCGTCGAAGAAGAAGAAGCAGAGGAGTGGCTCCTCTCGTCGCCAGAGAAGAAGAAGCAGAGGAGTGGCTCCTCTCGTCGCCACAGAATGAGCAGTAGAAGAAAGGGAGGCACAACCAACAAGTCTCGCGGATCACGTCTCGTGGATCGCCCCACGATCCAACGATGCGGAGCCGTCCATGTGATCCAACGGCGCGGAGCCTGCACGCAGCCTGCCCTCAGAATTCCTCCTAGAAGACCACATCTGAGGCTGTCGCTTGGCAGTAGGGTATGATCGGACGGCTGACGTTCGGAGCTATGGTTAGGCGAAACCCCACGGGGTTTAGAGGGGTTTTGAGATGGTCAACGGAGTTTCCAAGGCTTTGACTGAGAATAACTAATTTAAAAAAATCAAAAAATATGAAACCTTCGCCGTTCGTCGTTTTATAACACACACTAACGAGGAAAAATACTAAACTTGGTATACGGGCATTTACAAAAAACCTAGCTAGCACGATCGAGGTCAAATGAACACCACTAATTTAAAAAAATCGAAAATAACATTGGCACAATGTTGTCTTCTGTGACATGTTACCAACCAAAAATCATAAATTTTGTCTATGGACATTTTCATTAAAAAACCTTCACACATATGAGCTATCACGTACAACATTTCATAAAGACCAAGGAGAGGAGGTAGGGTTCCCTTTGGTTTTTGAATATTTTAAAAAAATCACCAAAACTTGATTTCAAAGTGAATAAGAAGGATCTGAACTTAGTTTTCCATTTTTCATATTTTAAACATGTTATTAATGGTTTTCTATTAAAGTATTTTTTTCAAAAAATATAAAAAAATAAAGATTAATTTAATAAATAGTGATTCTTCGAATCTACACTATATAGATTGAATAGGTGTTAACAAAAAATATTTGGCTCAGTTGGAGTAGGTCCAAAACAAACTTGATTAGAAATGGGGGCGTGCGATAAAAACTTGAGGTACCCTTAAATAGCGATTCCGCTCTAAAAAAACAATGCCTCGTCATGGCTATTTTTGAGGCAAATTTGACCATTTTGACCTATGGACTAAATCAATTCACGGAATGAACTGACCGTGAAACTATTTCACAGCCCTAACCTTTTGTGTAGCACCCCACACGGCGCCACACCCTCTTGTGCAGCGCCTAGCAGGCGTTGCACACCGATCCACCGTGGCAGCCTCAGGCTCTGCACCCAGCGATCTGGCGCCTCCGTGCTAGGCGCCACACATGTAATGTGCAGCGCCCAGCCCAGAGGCGCTGCACGACGACAAACGCCACCGCCCGCTCCCCTCCCCACCCTACCCATTCGTTCGGTTTTGAAATAATGAAGCAGCAGCGCGGCGGGTTCCTCCTCTCCCCCTCTCAATCCCCTCTCCCAAATCCTTCAGATCCGACGATTTGGTCCATGCATTTCTTCACTAATCCATCCTAGAAGGTACTATCTTCCGATCCCCTTCTTTCTATCCATAGAAAATATGATATTTTGAAGATTTGGGGAATCCTTGTTTGATTAGATTAGATTTGAATCTTGCATGTATTAGAACTTTGCATGTATCACTACTGGAATCTGGCAGTTTGCCATCTGCAATGGCAGATGGCAAAGGCATGATCGGCGGATGGCAAAGGCTTTGCCATCTGCCCGGCAGATAACAAACCTGTCGTCCGAAACCTCGCTGCGGTAAAGGCTTCTTTGCCATCTGTTTGGCGGATGGCAAAACTGCAACCTTGCCATCTATTTGGTGATGGCAAAAGCTCAGGGCTTTGCCATCTGCTGGCAGATGGAAAAGCCTCTTAACGGTGTTAGCCCCGTTAGAAGGCTAACGGCATACTTTGCCATCCGCCAGCAGATGGCAAAGGCTGCAGGCTCTTTGCCATCCGCCAGCAGATGGCAAAGGCTGCAGGCTCTTTGCCATGTGCCAGCAGATGGCAAAGAGCCCAAATAGGCTAGCCCAAATGGAGCAGGTAGATGACACGTGGCCTCTTTGCCATCTGCCAGCAGATGGCAAAGTGACTATATTGCCCCATTTAATTGTGTTTTTTCTGATATCAATTCATTTTCACAGAAATCAAACAGAAATATATTTATATGACCAATATAGCATATTCAACACATATTACCAATAGTCATGAACACATATGTATCCAACACATATTACCAATAGTCATGAACACATATTACCAATAGTCATGAACACATATGTATCCAACACATATTACCAATAGTCATGAACACATATGTATCCAACACATATTACCAATAGTCATGAACACATATGTATCCAACACATGTTACCAATAGTAGCAAATTTCATCCGTACATATACATAGTTTCATCAATATTACAGTTTCATCCATAGGTAGCAAGTTTCACAAGGTCAAAACAAAAACTAAATACAAGCACTCCATCAACCCAAGCTTCCGTGATCAATTAAGCAAATCTGTAAAATAGGAAAGAAGAAAGTTAGAAGAAGAAGACTAGAAGAAGATTATTATGATGCAACTAAAATGTGAACATTATTATGATGCAACTTATATCTGTAAAATAGGTCATTTTGGAGCTAATTAAGCTTATTAACTAATTTTGGAGGAAAAGATTCTAAGTATAGGTCATTTTGAAGCTACCTAAGCATATTAAGTCATTTTGGAAGAAAAAATGCTAAGTATAGGTCATTTTAGAGCTATCCTAGGTTAAATAGGTCATTTTTGAGCGAATTAAGCTTATTATGTAATTTTTGAGCTAGCTAAGCATATTAAGTCATTTTGGAGGAAAAAATGCTAAGTACAGGTCATTTTAGAGCTAGCCTAGGTTAAATAGGTCATTTTGAAGCTAAGTAAGGTTATTATGTCATTTTGGAGCTAGCTAAGCATATGAAGTCATTTAGGACCTAAAATATGTCATTTCTTAAGCATACTATATCATTTTAGAGCTAGCTAAGCATATTAAGTCATTTTGGAGGAAAAGATGCTAAGTATAGGTCATTTTGAGCTATCATAGGTTAAATAGGTCATTTTTAAGATAGCTAAGCATATTAAGTCATTTTGGAGGAAAATGCTAAGTATAGGTCATTTTAGAGCTATCCTAGGTTAAATATGTCATTTTGGAGCTAATTAAGCTTATTATGTTATTTTGGAGCTAGCTAAGCATGTGAAGTCATTTAGGAGCTAAACTACGTCATTTCTTAAGCATATCATGTCATTTTAGAGCTAGTTAAGCATATTAACTAATTTTGGAGGAAAAGATTCTAAGTATAGGTCATTTTGAAGCTAGCTAAGCATATTAAGTCACTTTGGAGGAAAAAATGCTAAGTATAGGTCATTTTAGAGCTATCCTAGGTTAAATAGGTCATTTTGAGCGAATTAAGCTTATTATGTAATTTTGAGCTAGCTAAGCATATTAAGTCATTTTGGAGGAAAAATGCTAAGTACAGGTCATTTTAGAGCTATCCTAGGTTGAATAGGTCATTTTGAAGCTAAGTAAGGTTATTATGTCATTTTGAGCTAGCTAAGCATATTAAGTCATTTTGGAGGAAAAATGCTAAGTACAGGTCATTTTAGAGCTAGCCTAGGTTGAATAGGTCATTTTGAAGCTAAGTAAGGTTATTATGTCATTTTGGAGCTAGCTAAGCATATGAAGTCATTTAGGACCTAAAATATGTCATTTCTTAAGCATACTATATCATTTTAGAGCTAGCTAAGCATATTAAGTCATTTTGGAGGAAAAGATGCTAAGTATAGGTCATTTTAGAGCTATCGAGGTTAAATAGGTCATTTTAAGATAGCTAAGAATATTAAGTCATTTTGGAGGAAAAATGCTAAGTATAGGTCATTTTAGAGCTATCCTAGGTTAAATATGTCATTTTGGAGCTAATTAAGCTTATTATGTTATTTTGGAGCTAGCTAAGCATGTGAAGTCATTTAGGAGCTAAACTATGTCATTTCTTAAGCATATCATGTCATTTTAGAGCTAGTTAAGCATATTAACTAATTTTGGAGGAAAAGATTCTAAGTATAGGTCATTTTGAAGCTAGCTAAGCATATTAAGTCATTTTGGAGGAAAAATGATAAGTATTGATCATTTTAGAGCTATGCTAGGTTAAATAGGTCATTTTGAGCTAATTAAGCTTATTATGTAATTTTGAGCTAGCTAAGCATATTAAGTCATTTTGGAGGAAAAATGCTAAGTACAGGTCATTTTAGAGCTAGCCTAGGTTGAATAGGTCATTTTGAAGCTAAGTAAGGTTATTATGTCATTTTGGAGCTAGCTAAGCATATGAAGTCATTTTGGAGGAAAAATGCTAAGTATATGATTATGTCGCTAGTATCCATATGGCGAGAACCCGGCCGACATGACTAGTCATAGAACCAAGGTGGCACAAGCGTCTGAGGACAGGCATACATGACCCAAAGCAATGCACGTGTCGGTCATCGTGCGAGTGCAACCAAGTCGTAGCAAGCTACAAGGACTTGGTGATACACCGCGTGACATTTCCGTAGGGACAGAACACGAGAGCAAAGAAGGACACATGCCGGTCAATCCATGTGTTCCGGAGGCGAGCGAACTACCATGGCTCGATGGAAGCACTAGGAGGCATTTCCTGTATGGAAGGCTACCAAAGGCACACGACTAGGTGTGAATCCCACACATACAATGCATTTCAAACATACACACATTATGCACGATATGTGTAGATACAACATGGCATCACAACAAAACTCTATTAAGCAAAACACTTGGGAAACTTACCGTCATCACAGAGGTGTAGGTGTAGGTGTAGGTGTAGGACCGGTCGCGCCCAAATGGCGAGCGGAGAAGGATCGGTTGATGCTTGTCGGGAGTTCGCTGCACCAAAGATTATTTTCAATGTATCGTTAGCATGATGCACTCAAATGTGAAGACTAGTAACTAATGACCGTTCAAATGAAACTCACCGTGCCCATTGGAGCAATGGCGCATCGGCGGAGGGTGCAGCCGTTCTTCTCGCACATGGACTGCACATTTGGTTTTGATGAGTCGGTCATATTAGTTACTAATGAAAGGAACATTGCGTGCATGATTTAGCTAATATGCGGAAGAAACTTACCACGAAGAGCTCGTACATGGCCCGCTTAGCCAAGTCATTCGGTTCCTCTCCTCCTCCAACAGCCTAGCCGTCCTCTCCTCATTCTCCTGTCCCTCTCTGCCGCTTTGTCGGTCCCTCTCCGCCAATTTGTCGGTCCCTCTCCTCAAAAGCATCCTGGTCTTCACTCTCTCGCCTCAATAGCAGCTCGCAACACCACTCGTTAGCATTGTAATCATCGACGGCCGCAAACACAATGTAATGGAGGAAAGGCTCTTGAGTCCAGATAACAAACACGGAATTCGATTTCCACCGGTAGAACGAGGCGGTATCTCGGGATCGAGCTGGTGCAGCGCTTCTTGATCTCAAGGGAGAGTGCTACTACAACGATCGATCCATTACCAAAGGCTAACGCGCCATGGGGCCTCCGCCACCAGATAACATCATCAGCTCTGGATCAAGAGGCCGGCTCGGGTTGAAGTCCGGCCCTTTCCTCGCCTTCCCCGCTTAACGATTGCACCATCTTGTGGTGGGAGGCCACGTTCTTTGAAGTTCTCTGCATTTTCGAGGTCGGACTCGAGAGAATAACTTGGCCTTCTTATGCGGTGCAATATTGGACATGCCATAGAGGTCGAACAGCTCGCTTTGGAGCCTTGTTGTGTCTTGACTAAAAGAGAGGAACAGTATTAGTTAAGGACTCAAGCTAGCACAAAGAATGAATTTGCATGAATCATGAAGCAAACCACACATACCCAGTTTTCCCGTACCCATGTAGGTCGGCGCTGCCTAGATGGTGTGGCACACCTTTCATTTTGAAACGCTTCTCCTTTGCTTTGTTGTGGGCGACGCGCCATTGGGGAGAGCACCACTCATCCACCAACACCTCCCAGCAGTCCATCTTGTCCGCACACCATCTTGGAGGCACCTAAGTTAAGCAAGAGAAATTTGGCGCTTCGCCTCTGAATCAAATCAAGGAAACTAAGTACAAGGCCTTAAGAATAGGTAATTACCTTCATGTACTTCTCCTTACTCAGATACTTGTCCGGCACTTCTCTTTTCTCCTCCTAATACCGATCATGCGAAGTAGTCTCGAACAGCTGCGTCCGAACCTCGTCGAAAGTTTCCAAGTAGGCGCTTTGACTCGGCGTCGATAACCCGAGCCATGACCTCCTCCCATCCCTCGGGACACCAGAGAAGGTCTGCAATCAAACAAGAAAACACGGATTAGAAGGTCTGCAATCAAACAAGAAAACACATGTAGAAGGTATGCAATCAAAGAAGAAAACACAACGTAAATGGCAAAGGAGAAATTACCCAAAACGTGGCGATCACAATGTTGGCCACCGTGCAAGACTCGACATCGCCGACCCTATGCTCCGCGGGCTGGGGCAGCCAAGTAGTGCTCCTGGTCATTCCTAGCTCTGGAACCCGGCCCTCACCGGGCAACGTGACCCACCCCGGGAAGCACTGGCGACAAATCACACCAAGGACAGTGTTGGGCCTGCGGACACCATCTCCGTGTGTCCAAGAACTGCAGTATGACAAGGCCAACGCATTAGATATTCAAAGAAACGACAAGGCAAAATGTTAAAAAAAAAGTAAATGCACTTACTTCTCCCCGTTAGGCGCAATCAACCACCTCTGGTCGGGGGTCGCCGGGGTGGGCGGGAGCTTTGTACGACCACGCTGGTAGACTTTGCGCCCCTCAACCAACTCACCCTCGCTATAGCTATCAGGACTATAGTCTCCACCCTGAACACAACTACGGGCACTCGACTCCGTCCGGTCCTCCCATGGGCTCGGCTCCGACTCAGCGTGACCCTGCCCGAGCTCCGAGTCTCGTGGGGCGAAGGCTCGGCAGCCCGAGGCTCGGCGGCCCGAGGCTCGTCGTCGGCCCGAGGCTCGTCGGTCGTGGTAGCGTCGCCATAGGCTCGTCGGCCGGAGGCTCGTGGAGTGGAGTCCGAGACAGGTCCACCTCGGATGGCTCGATCTCGGGACGGAGCAGCCCTATGGTCGGGTGACTCGGTGGGGTGGTGGCGAGGAAGGCGAGCAGCCTTCCTACCTCTCCCGACGCCACGTCCACCTCTAGCAGCCTTCTCCTTCTTACCCCCGACCTCTCCGGCCGAAGAAGAAGCCAGCGTCGCTGGACTCTGCAAACCGAGATCTAGCGCTCTCCGGAGGCTATGGGGGGGAATGGAACTACCCCTCCCACCACGCGCCGAGGTAGGAGCACCGGAGCGCTCTCGACCCACGCCCACCATCGTCAACACCTGGAATGACAAAGAGTAAACGAAATTAGTACAACATAAAAAAATGAATACCTGACATGAATAATAATATGTATATAAATTCATTTTAGAGGAATAAATGCTAAGTATAGCTCATTTTAGAGCTATCCTAGGTTTTAAAGTCATTTTTGAGCTAATTAAGGTTGTTATGTCATTTTTGAGCTAGCTAAGCATACAAATTCATTTTGGAGGAATAAATGCTAAGTATAGCTCATTTTAGAGCTATCCTAGGTTTTAAAGTCATTTTTGAGCTAATTAAGGTTGTTATGTCATTTTTGAGCTAGCTAAGCATACAAATTCATTTTGGAGGAATAAATGCTAAGTATAGCTCATTTTAGAGCTAGCTAGGTTAAAACTTGAACTAATTAATAATATATATGTATATAATAATAATGGAATACCTGACATGAACTATAATATTAATCTTCATCGTCATCATTAATAAATGCATCATCATCGTCTATATATGCTTCGTGGTCAATAAATGCATCATCCTCATCACTATCAGTAATAGCGTGCTCATCATCATCATCAATAAATTCATCAACATCTGGAAGGCCTCCGCTTGTAATCGGTCAAGCATTGACAGTCATCCGCAGCGATAACCTCTTCTTGTTCGGCTCTTCTCGTTCTGCTCGGGCTCGGATTCTTTGTCATTGTCTACTTGAATGTTATGAGGTGGCGGTTCTTGAAACATTTTTGAAAGACGTGTTTCTTGGAACAATTCTCCTTCATATGTGTCTGGATTAACGTGAGGTTCATAATCCTCTTCATTGGGGGGAGGTGGTCTAACATGTGGCGGCACTTCATAAAGGACATCCCAACCTTCGAGATTTGGATCACTTTGGCCATAGAATAGAAGTTCATAAATTGCTTCAACTCTTCCATAATACTCGGTATCTCCTTCGCCAATAGCAGAGACACAACAATTTGTAGACTTTCGATTCGGCCATAGATAGCTCTTTGCCATAGGATGAAAGCGATACCCGTTGATGTCGATTTGTCAAATGAATGGACCTTATAGTCAAAACCATTAGCGACTTGTCTCGGTCAAGGCGTCCATAGACTACGAACTAGCCTACAAGTTTATCTGAAAAGATTGTTGCATTAGCCAGAAATTAGAAGAAATGAAATGGTCTAATGGAAATTACCATTTGTTTGAACCAAGAGATGAAACGGGATAGCCGCCTCCATGCTTTGCGTAAGCTCATACTCTTCGATGGAATCCTTTTGGATAACCGCTCCATACGAGAATTTGGCGGCGTATCGATTGTATCAAATATCCAGAATAAGAGCAGTTCAAATGAAGTAGAGGTTGCGAAATAATGTACCGAGAACTTACTCGATGTACGGGCGCGACCATTAGATTGTTCAAGATATACAACGTAATGGTCCGCCATTCGTCGTTATCCAACAATAAGGGAGTATAAGCACCGGCTGGTGCGAGCTTCCCTTTGAATAGGCTGAGGTTGGATCCACCCTTTTTAGGGTCGCCAACATTGTACCGAGGCTTCGGATTATGCAAATGACGATTTTTGGCTTTGTAGTGTGCTGTCACGAAGTTTGCCGCCTCCTCAGTAATGAATGCCTCGGCCATAGATGCTTCAATTCGACGTTTATTTTTACATTTTGCTCGAAGCGTCTTCTGCATCCTCTCAGTTGCGTAGCACCAACGATTCTGCACGGGCCCCCCCAATCGTGCCTCTGTCGGGAGATGCAAAATCAAATGCTGCATTGGATTAAAGAAGCCAGGTGGAAAGATCTTCTCCAACTTGCAGATCAACTCCGGCGCCAACTCTTCCATTTCTTCTAGCAAGCCAGGCGATAATTCTTTCGCACATAGAACACGGAAGAAATAGCTCAGCTCTGCCAGTACTAGCCATTTATCCTCAGGGATAAAGCCACGCAACATCACGGCATTACCGCTCAAGCCATATGTGCCAATCATGACTCTTGAGACCAAATATTTTCAATTTTTCAAGGCTCGCTCCCTCTTTAGATTCGATGCATACCCATCGGGAACATCAACTCCTTTTTCACCCACAGAGTATTTCCCTCATAACCGCCTTCCAAGATTGAACCATGCCTTTGGCCCAGATTCTTCTTTCCTTTTGGTTGTTTCATGTTTTGTAGCGGTCTATCACATAGAGCCTCTGATCGACTCGGCCTTAGGATTATCCTTCGTTTTCCCTCTATGCGAACAATGTACCAAAGAGGGCCTCGCCGACATTCTTTTCAGTGTGCATCACGTCGATGTTGTGTGGGCAAAGGAGGTCTTTGAAATCGGCAGATCCCACAAGCATATCTTGTGGGTCCAGCGTGTTCAGATATACCCTTGAAATACCACGGGCGCTTTGGATCCGGCTCGAGGCGTTTAAGCGATCCAGGTCATTGGCTGTCAATGGAGGTGGTGCGAGTTTTGACATCTCTACCTTTGATGAAGTTCTTCTTGTCTTTTCTGAACTTATGGTGAGGATCCAGGAACTGTCTATGCATGTCGAAGCAAGAAAACTTGCCACCCGCCTGCAGCCGATAAAACTCAAGAGCTGCCTTGCATGTGGGGCACGGGAACCTTCCATGCACACACCAGCCAACGAATAGCGCATACGCCGGCAAGTCATGCATTGAGTACATGTACCACACACGCATTAGGAAGTTTTTTTTGTAGCGGCGTCGTATGTCTTGATCCCATTATCCCAAGCTTCTTGCAGTTCATCCTTAAGCGGTTGCATGTACACATTCATATTCTTCCCCGGATGGTTGGGCCCCAGAATTATCAACGTCAGGAAAATGTTCTTTCTTTGCATAATCTGTCCGGGGGGGAGATTGAGTGGAATGACAAATACAGGCCAACAACTGTATTGGGCTGCCATCATACCAAACACATTGAACCCATCCGTCTTGACGGCTACTCGAGATTCCTTGGATCTGCCGCTTTTCACCATGCAATGCATCGAAGTGTTTCCATGCAGCACCATCCGATGTGTGTACCATCATCGATTCCCATCGCATCCCGTTCGGTTCTTTTGCCCAATTTGTGCCATGTCATCTGTCGGCGTCTCTTCGACCATGAATAGGCGTTGAAGTCTTAGTAAGGCGGCATATACCAAGAACGTTAATGGGGATTTTGGTGCGACTCTTCTCACCCATACCGTTGTCTACCTCAACATACCTAGAAGACTTGCAAATGGGACAATAGTTCAAGTCCGCATCATTGGAGCCTAAATAAGGCACATCCATTCTCACAGCATCTATCTTCTCATAGGGCATCTTAAGTACACGGAGGATTTTGTCCGGTAGTGCACAGTTTGAGCATTATATGGCCTTTGGGTAGAAAGCGCCCAAATAGTGTCACTATCGCGTCATAGCATTCTCTGCCCAAGTTGAATTGGGCCTTGAGCCATTACTTGTGCGATGGCATCCGGTGACAAAGCTCGATGTGCTCATGGAGAGGGCGCTGAAGACTCCAACATATCATTGAAGGCCTTTGCAGATTCCTCCATCTCATCGTCGAATCCGAGCATCATCAAAGTCTTGCACCATGTCTTCCATCCGGTACCATGCTCATCGGTGCGACGGCGGCCCTCCTCGGCTCTAGAGCGTTGGGCGGACTCACCATGAAATGTCCACATCGTATAACCGGGCGTAAACCCCACTTCTGCGGTGTTTGATCATTTCAAACTCGTCATCTTACAATGGTTGTCGACTTTTCGACACAGTGGGCACCAGTTGTTTTTCGCCCATTTGCAAATGCGGCTCGATAAACCCTTGGTTTTGTCATCCATTCAGGGTCATGTCTTTCGACTAGGGTGACGGTGTACATCACGCATACGATCACTCATCTTGCCTAGCTCTTGGACACACAAGAAATACATACATAACTCAGCAAACCATATTCATCGATTAATAGAGTTTCTCGGTTTTATTACGTCCATGCAACCTAGACGCTAATAGGTAAAGATAGGTCCTAATCTCACCGGTATGTGTAGATTGGGTTCGTTTTCCCATGCTCTGCTCGGATCCGACACAAAATTTGGCAGCACCTCCCGCTGTTCTCGATACGTCTCGGCAATAAGGAGAGGATGTGTACCGGAGAACAATAGAGAGGCAGCGAAATTCGCATCGGATCCGGAGCAGAGCATATGGGAAAACGAACCCAATCTACACATACTGGCTGTCCATGGATAACGTTGGACAATTCGAAGAATTACGGTTATAAATATGCAAATGAATGCATATTTATAGATGTAACCTTTCGAGCGGGAGACGATAGTGGTCACGATATCGATGATTGAATACACCTATAGCTAGCAAGTTTCATCGGCACGAAGACCGAACAGAGCAAATGAAGGGGAGAGGAGGAGATGTCATTTGTGCTCACCCACTAACGCAGGGCGGAGCTCGTCGAACGCACGGGAGGTCGTTGAACACTGACCCTCACAGCGATGAAACAACGCACATTTAAATACACCCGATCAACGCAAATATATATGATGTTTTTCATAACAAAATTGGAAAATATATGACCTAACTCATAATTCACAAATAAATAGGGAGTGTCTATTTAGTACTTGATTGTTTTCCAATTCGGTATCATTCACATTCTCAGACAAATAAATAGAGGACACTTGTATGTCCAAAAAAAACCACCCCGGTGAAACACCAACCAAACACCTAGGTAGTTTTGGTAAAACTGAGAAAAACCATGGAATTTGTGCTCGTGAGCGATCTCTTGATGTGTGGATTATTTTCATTTGTTCATGTTGATCTTTGGATCTGTGGTGCAAATTATTTGTGCGATGTTCATTGTCTTTGGATCATTCTTGCCTTTTCTTTTTAAGGAGACATTTTTAATTATCCGTCTGAAAAAGTGTAAACTGTGGCTAGCTGGTTGATGATATATTGATCTGGATCGACATTTGTATTTCGACGATGGGAAAGGAGGCCCTTGAACTGTGCGGCCACTAGTTGAGGTGGCTGCTGTACTTAGGCCCCGTTTGATAACTCAGTATTTTCTATGCATCTATAATACCTAAATAGTTCATCCCCACTATCCTATTTCTCTTAACATGCAAGCTATCCACATCATCAAATAGACCCCACATGATTTTCTATATCATCTATTTTCCCACTACATGATCCACATCATCTGCTGATGTCATGGATTTATTTCCACGAGACAACTCAATCGCTAATATAGCATATCTGATACCCATATGACTCTCGGTCTTTCGAGGATGGCAACCGAGCATGAGAGTTTGTAATTGAGGAAGCACGACCTTCGTGGGAACTCATCGTTTCCCCTACCCCACCAGGCGGTCAGCCAATTCCTTATTTATGCGTCCACTTCAACCGGCCACGGCGAGGTGCTCCCTCCGCCCCCAGGGCTTCCAGCTGATTGTCTTCCTCAACGTGAGGTAGCACCGTAGAAAGATCATACAAGCTCGGATCTTAAATCCAGTAATCCTTTGTATGTCTCCCGTGCCTACTTTTACTGGCCTCTCTTGGCTGCACACATACCACCAAGTAGGGAACAAAGCAGCAGATTTATTCTCTCTTCTAATCCTCTGTCTCGATCCATTAACATCGGCTTGAGTTGGACCTCTTCCAAATTGTCGAAATTGCTTTGCAATCTGGATGCTATGTATACCTAGCACTACGAGGTTGAGCAAGTCACGCACTCCAAGAAAAAAAGAAAGCTGGGAGTTCATTATTGAAGGTGCGAGACAAACAAATTTTATTTTAAATAGTATCTTTGCATATATTCTCTATGATGCCCTCATTGTTCATTTTGTTTATTTTTTCCCTTCTCTAATCGGTGTGCTTATTTCCTACTAATATTTTTGTATTAGCATGTATGGTTGCATTGTCTTATTTCTTTTGAAATCAACTTTGTACTTTTGATTGCCATTAAGATACAAAGATCATATACAAATTTTGGTGACATGGTGGTCTTACAGACAGACTATGTAAGCTGATTTCAGGTTATAGGCAAACCAACTTCTACCGTTTTCTCTTTCTTAATAAAATATAGGTAAAAATATCCTGCCGCTGAAAACATCCTTTTCTTTTATTTTCTTTATCATCTTTTTCTTAGCGTCGCCTCTATTTTAAGCTCTTTGTAGTGTCTGTCGAAAGCTGTACCTTTAGTGTTTGTTTATCTTATCCCCATTGTAGTTGGTCTTTGTTTTCACATATGCTTGCAGGTGCCTCCATAAGGACAACAACTAGGAGGTACAAGATGTGCAAGGTGTGTCTATGTTCCATTGTTCTGTCGAATATTACATGGCTCACTATGTAATTCAATGCCATCTCTCTTGCTTCGTGCAACATATATAAGTGTTCATTGTCCTATATGGCTCACTATGTAATTCAACATATATAGTTGATCCAGAGGGTAAGAACAATCTACACCTTGTCTCTTTTTTCTGGCTCTTGTTATCCCGCTATATTCAACAAAATATGAACTATAGAATATGATCCCAAGTGGAAAAAAAGACATACTGGGCACATCAGTACAGAAAAGAACACTACCAATGGCAACCGAAATGAGCTGATATTTGCATACCTATGGCAATATATGTTAGAGCTTATTAGATGTAATGCAATGATATATCAATTTAGCAGGCATGACTGGATCGCCGGGATAATGTATAAGGTAGCTAACAATTTAAAGTATCAATGTTTGAGAATAAAACTATCTAGCAGGATCAGACCAAGAATAGATGGTAAACTACAGTTGTGCCCTTTGAACACCAGACCAAGAATAGATCAGACCAAGAATAGCAGGATCAGGACCAACTTAATGTCCATCAGGCTATAGCTACCTCAAAATAATATCTCAAATATGGCTCAATTGCACCAAAAATTTAGACACTTCCATTGCGGCCACCGATGAATAAAACATCTTCATCTTTTAATTCTACAAAATGAAATGAAATTGATATCAACAGCAGCAACAACATTCACTTTCAAATTCAATTAAAATGTAATTGATTTTTTGACAAGAAGAAGCAACCATTAGCGATCTTTGCAGAGCACATCGCACATTAGCATATCAAAAATTGTCTGCAAGTAGCACATCCACACAGCAGCAAAGAACCATTCATGATTCATTAGCATCGGGACTGATTAGCATCGACACATTAGCACATCCACACAACAGCAGCAACCATTACGACTATCCAGTACCATATCCATTCATTAGCATCAGACCATCAGTATTAGGATTTATTGTAGATGCACTTGTTGTTTGAAGAAAACTTGAAATTACCTCGGTTGCGATCAGGCAGTGATTGCTGGGAGACCAGAGGCGGAGAGGGCGGCGGATCTGGAGGGTGGAGCAGAGCAGAGAGAGCCGTGGGGTGGCGCCGCCGCCGAGAAGCAGAGAAAGCGAGCAAGCGAGGAGCGAGGCTGAGCCGGAGGCGGCAGGGCTGCAGCCTGCAGGGGACTGGATGGGAGCGCCGAAGTCAGGGGAGGGGAGCAGCCGAGGAGGGGACTGGAGGGGAGTCACCGGCCGGCGGCGGCGGCTGCCTCAAGTACTTGGGGTCGTGGGGCCTTGGTGGTGATGGGGTCGTGGGCGGCTGGGAAATCTGGGCAAGCTTTTTTACACAAGTGGTGGGTGGGTGAGGTGGGGAGAGAGAGAGGGTGGGGCGGGTGGAAGAGAGAGAGGGGAGGGGCCGGGTGGGAGAGATGGGCCCTCTCTTTGCCATCTGTTGGTGATGGCAAAGATATGGGCCTTGCCATCATTGGCAGATGGCAAAGAGGTGGGGCTCTTGGGCGTTCTGGTGCCGTTATCCATTGGACCCACCTACTTCTTTGCCATCCGCCAACAGATGGAAAAGATTCTTTGCCATCTGCTGGCAGATGGCAAAGAGGTGGGTTGACGAGCCGTTGCAAAGATTTCGACCTGCCCACCTCTTTGCCATCTGCTGGCAGATGGCAAAGATTATTTGCCATCTGCCGGCAGATGGCAAAGAATTGGCTGATGGCAACCATGTACTTTGCCGTCTGTCAATTCTTTGCCATCTGTTTTTTATAAGCAGATGGCAAAGACGTTCTTTGCCATCAGCTGGCAGATGGCAAAGAGCTGGCTGATGGCAAATTCCCAGTTTCCAGTAGTGTATTGATTTGTTTGATTGATTTGGGGAACCCTTGTTTGTTTGATTTGTGGAACCCTGGTTTAGTTTATGGAAGAATTATTTTTATGAAGTAGGCATAGTTTATGGAAAAGTTATTTGTATGAAGTAGGCCTAGTTATTTGTGGAACCCTTTTTTATTAGTTATGTTTGATTTGATATGGTTGTATACATAGATTGGTATGGTTGCATCTAGTAGGCCTACTTTAGTTTTTTTGTATTCAAAAGATAATCGTGTTGACAAGAAAGCTTTCTTGCAAATTGCTAGGATGGTTTGGCTTCACAATGATCATTGGGATCTACAACACCAGTCGTACGCTATGTCGGTGAAGCAGCAGGTAATAATGAAAGTTGCCGGTGTTATAAACTTCGTGGTTTTTTTCAAACACGTACCCCCCATATGTAATGATTTGTTTGTTTGCTTGTAGGAGCTTGCACCTCTGAAGCTTTGGGCTCACGGGGTCAACCTTGGGTGGATGCGCTATGATGAGCGGTACACGCCGTATGTTAGGGAGACAGGACTTCTCCCTTTCATTCAGTTGGTCAGCAGGTCGATGCCACCCAACAATGCTCCAGCACTCACCGCGCTTATTGATCATTGGAGGCCGGAGACACACACTTTCCATCTTCGGACCGGGGAGATGACCGTGACGCTCCAGGATATAGCTATGATCACCGGTCTTCCTATCAATGGGAATCCTCTATGTATGAGCACCGATTCTGATGGGTGGCGCGAGCAAATGCTTGCCCTTATCGGTATGGTTCCTCCGGAGCCGCGGGAACTAGAAGTAGAAGGCAAGAAGAAGGAAAGAGTCGCAGCCGGTGCTACTTTCACGTGGATTGTATCGAACTTCAGTAATTGCCCTGAGGATGCTAATGAGGACACGGTGAAGACATATGCTCGTGTCTACATGTGGTACATGATATCCAGGAGTATGTTTGCTGATGGCACAGGCAAGAATGCTCCATGGATGTGGCTCAAGGCGTTGACCGTCTTCGATAGCAAATGGAGTTGGGGTTCGGCGACACTGGCTTACTTGTATAGACAGGTATGAAGTTGTTTCTGTTTCCATTCATTGGTACATTATGAATGCGATCTTGCTGTTAATTCAACCATGTTCTCTTTTATGTGCAGTTGGACGAAGCCTGTTGTAGGCTATCTGGAGGTATTGGTGGTTGTTTGCTCGCACTTTCCATATGGAGCTGGGAGCGTTTGCCGGTTGGACGACCGAAGACCGTGTAGTTTGAGGATTGGGACGAGAAAGACGACCCACTACGGCTCCCCACTTGGGCTTACAAGTGGGATGTGTTAAATGAGATGACAGATGATCCCTCGGTCATGTACAAGCTGTACAGGAACGAGATGGGCGCGATCACGCCTGAGCAGGTGAATTGACATTGCAAAAGTTATTATCATGCTTCCATCGTAACTCGATATCAATTTTGCATTCTATCCAATTTTGTAGGTTGAATGGGAACCGTATGGAAAAGAAGAGAGTTTTGGGAACCCTATAGAGTTCAGGCTGAATCCGATGTGCACTAGGGATAGGGATCTCTGGCATATGCGGTGTCCACTCATATGCAACTGGGCGGTTGAGCTTCACATGCCACATCGGGTGTACCGTCAGTTTGGTTTGTTCATGCCACACCCGCCGGAGTTTGAGGACACGGATATAGTGCTACACACGTAAGATATAATCAACCTTGAGCAATTAGCAGCTTCTCGATGGTTTCGATGATGCTAATATTATGTTTCTAACTTGCAGGTTGGATAGGAAAAAGCAGCGGAAGATCAAGGATTGGTCCAAGCATCACAACAAGTATGTCATACAGTGGGCGCTTGCTGTGGAGCAAGCTAGGGCTGGAAAATGAGCCAAGCTTCGTGAGCACTGCCCGATTGCGTTCAACAACTATCTCACATGGTTTCTAGGCGTCACCCGTGTGGAGGTATGCAAGCCGGCGTATGATGATAAGATTTTGGAAGAACCCACCGTCTTTGATAAGGTAGCCCAGCACCAGTACAACGCATTAGTCAAGAAAGGAAACTCAGTGATCCCTGGGGGGCCAATGATGAACTTTGTGGTATGTGCCCTTTTTGCTTTTCAATTCGCAATATTCACATCTTCACTTGCCTAACACGTTAATACCTTTTCTGTTCATAGCGTGCCCAAATCAAGAAAGCAGCTGATGAGACCGACACTATTCTGGAAACAACCCCGGCTGGCAAAAGCGATGGGGAAGGTGCACTTCGAGCATTCATTAAGGTTCACATCTCCTTCAAACTAGCACTTAACATGTGTTGCTATGTTCGATGTCTCATTTACTTGTTCATGTTACAGCGCCAGGGCCAAAAGTTAAGGCAGCTGTCAAACCTTTTCGGTTGTCGTGACCCCGAGTATGTATCACCAGAACGTTCTAGGTCGGCGACACCATCAGGTCCAACTTATGGCCATGCTAATCTTTGGACGATGAGGATGTGGGTGTGGTCACCCAAGATGTGGGTGTGCTCACCCAAGAGGTATGGCATGAGGTTATATATCCAATTGTTGATGCATTGCTAACTATATTCTCACACACGATCTTTCCATATCTTTTGTGGATGCATAGGTTCCTGATGATATGACCTTGGGGACCTATAAGGTTTCGTCTGCATACGAGTTAAAGCCTAGGAAGGGAATCAACAAATACACACCTGAGGACTTCACCCAAAGAGGCAAAAGGACGGTCGGCACCTCGCGGATGGCGGCTTTGGACGACTATTTGGATGACGATGTGGATAACGTGGAGGAACCGGAGCCAGAGCCGGAGCGGGTTAGTCTTCCTAGGAAGGTGAAGAAGATACCCTCCAAGAGAGGGGGAGGAGCCAGCAAGCGCGGAAGGAACTAGTCGTCGTTCTCTTTTAGTAATGGTAGTAATGGTAGCTATGTTGGTGGTAATGTCAAACTTGTCGTGATGGTCATTCTATGTGTTGAACTCTATGTTGGTGGTAATGTCGAACTTGTCGTGATGGTCACTCTATGTGTTGAACTCTATGTTGGTGGTAATGTCGAACTTGTCGTGATGGTCACTCTATGTGTTGAACTCTATGTTGGTGGTAATGTTTAACTTAAATCTCTTAGTAATGCTTATTCTGTGATGCAACTATCTGTGATGCAAAACTGGAGCAACAAGGAGCAACAGAACGAAGGAAAAGTTATAGACCTGTGTGGCGCCTAGCCTGGAGGCGTCACACTCCATAGTGAAATGCCTAGCTCGCAGGCACTGCACTATGGAGTGTGGCGCCTCCAGGCTAGGCGTCACACATGTCTGTTAGCTTCCAGAGAGCAACAGAAGGTAGGCCTCCAGTTTTGGCCAAAAAATTCGCTAAGTTTTTGTGCAGCGCCTGTAACGGAGGTGCCACACACCATAGTGCAGTGCCTAGAGCAGAGGCGCTGCACTATGGTGTGCGACGCCTCCGGGCTAGGCGCTGCACAGGTCTGTAGCATGACACACATTCTGTTGCTCTCTGGATAGGTACAGACCTGTGCAGCGCCTAGCCTGGAGGCGTCACTGTTGGGGAACGTTGCAGAAAATTAAATTTTTTCCTACGGCTTCACCAAGATCCATCTATGAGTTCATCTAAGCAACGAGTAACGGGAGAGAGTTTGCATCTACATACCACTTGTAGATCGCGTGCGGAAGCTTGCAAGGTGATGATGGAGTCGTACTCGAGCGTGATTCAGATCACCGATGCCAAGTGCTGAGCGGACAGCACCTCCGCGTTCAACACACGTGCGGGACGGCGGCGTCTCCTCCTTCTTGATCCAGCAAGGGGAAGGAGAGGTTGAGGAAGACAGCTCCACCGCAAAGCACGACGGCGTGATGATGGTGGAGAAGCGAGATCTCGGCTGGGCTTCGCCGAGCTCTTACGGAGGAGGAGATGTGTTGGGAGGGAGGGCTGCGCCTTGGGAGTTGTGTACAGCAGCCCCCTCCCTCCCCCTTTATATAGGCACCCGGGGGTGGCGGCCCTGAGATCCAATCTGTGGGGGGGCGGCCAAGGGGTGGAGTGCCCCCAAGCCGGTGGGCGCCCCCCCCTAGGGTTTCAACCCTAGGCGCGGGGTGGACCCTAGAGGCGCACCAGCCCCTTGTGGGCTGGTTCCTTCCCTCTCAGCCCATGGGGCCCTCCGGATAGGTGGCCCCACCGGTGGACCCGGGACCCTTCGGTGGTCCGGTACTTTACCTAAACCCCGAAACTTTCCGATGGCGAAACACCACTTCCTATATATTATTCTTTACCTCCGGACCCTTAGGAACTCCTCGTGACGTCCGGGATCTCATCAGGGACTCGAACAACATTCGGTGGTCACATACTTGACTTCCTACTAACCCTAAGCGCCACCGAACCTTAAGTGTGTAGACCCTACGGGTTCGGGAGACACGCAGACATGACCGAGGCGACTCTCGGGCAATAACCAACAGCGGGTCTGGATATCCATGTTGGCTCCCACATGCTCCTCGATGATTTCATCGGTTGAACCACGATGTCGAGGATTCGATCAAACCACGTATGCAATTCCTTTGTCAATCGATGCGTTACTTGCGAGACTTCGATCGTCGGTATCCCAATACCTTGTTCGGTCTCGTTATTCGGCAAGTCACTTTACTCGCATCGTAATGCATGATCCCGTGACCAACACCTTGGTCACATTGAGCTCATTATGATGATGCATTACCGAGTGGGCCCAGTGATACCTCTCCGTCATACGGAGTGACAAATCCCGATCTCGATCCGTGTCAACCCAACAGATACTTTCGGAGATACCGTAATGCACCTTTATAGTCACCCGATTCGTTGTGACGTTTGATACACCCAAGGCACTCCTACGGTAACCGGAGTTACACGATCTCATGGTCGAAGGAATAGATACTTGACATTGGCAAAGCTTCTAGCAAGCGAACTATCCGATCTTTTATGCTATGCTTATGATTGGGTCTTGTCCATCACATCATTCTCCTAATGATGTGATCCGTTATCAACGACATCCAATGTCCATAGTCGAAACCATGACTATCTATTGATCTGTGAGCTAGTCAACTAGAGGCTCACTAGGGACTCATTGTGTCTAAGTGTTCACACGTGTATTACGATTTCGGATAATATATTTATAGCATGAACAAAAGACAATTATCATGAACATTGAAATATAATAATCCTTTTATTATTGCCTCTAGGGCATATTTCCAACAGTCTCCCACTTGCACTAGAGTCACCAATCTAGTTACATTGTGATGAATCGAACACCCATAGAGTTCGGTGTTGATCATGTTTTGCCTTGAGAGGTTTAGTCAGCGGATCTGCGACATTCAGATCCGTGTGCACTTTGCAAATCTCTATGTCTCCATCTTGAACATTTTCACGGATGGAGTTGAAGCGGCGCTGATGTGCTCGGTCTTCTTGTGAAACCAGGCTCCTTGGCTAAAGCAATAGCTCGGTGTTGTCACGAAGAGTTTGATCGGCCCGACGCGTTGGGTATGACTCCTAGGTCGGTGATGAACTCCTTCACCCAAATCGCTTCATGCGCTGCCTCCGAGGCTGCCATGTACTCCGCTTCACACGTAGATCCCGCCACGGCGCTCGCTTGCGGCTGCACACCATTGCTCCACCATTCAACATATACACGTATCCGGTTTGTGACTTAGAGTCATCGGATCTGAGTCGAAGCTAAGCGTCGGCGTAACCCTTCTGACGAGCTCTTCGTCTCCTCCATAAACGCGAAACATGTCCTTTGTCCTTTTCGGTACTTCAGGATATTCTTGACCGCTGTCCGGTGTTCCTTGCGGGTTACTTTGGTATCTTGCAACCAAACTTACGGCAAGGTTTACATCGGTGCAGTACACAACATGGCATACATAATAGATCCTATGGCTGAAGCATAGGGATGACACTCATCTCTTCTTTATCTTTTGTCGTGGTCGGTGGAGCTGAGCTCAGTTTCACACCTTGTAACATAGGCAAGAACCCCTTCTTGGACTGATCCATTTTGAACCTCTTCAAAATCTTATCAAGGTATGTGCTTTGTGAAAGACCTATGATGCGTCTCGATCTATCTCTATAGATCTTGATGCCTAATATATAAGCAGCTTCTCCAAGGTCCTTCATTGAAAAACACTTGTTCAAGTAGGCCTTAATGCTGTCCAGAGTTTCAGTATCATTTCCCATCAAGAGTATGTCATCTACATATAACAGGAGAAATGCTATGGAGCTCCCACTCACTTTCTTATAAACGCAGCTTCTCCATAAGTGCATAAACCAAACGCTTTGATCATCTCATCAAAGCAAATGTTCCAACTCGAGATGCTTGCACCAGTCCATAAATGGATCGCTGGAGCTTGCATACTTTGTTAGCGTTCGAGGATCGACAAAACCTTCCGGCTGCATCATATACAGCTCTTCCTTAAGATGTCCATTAAGGAATGCCGTTTTGGCGTCCATCGCCATATCTCATAATCATAGTATGCGGCAATTGCTAACATGATTCGGACGGACTTAAGCTTCGCCACGGAGAGAAAGTCTCGTCGTAGTCAATCCCTTGAACTTGTCGATAACCCTTAGCGACAAGTCGAGCTTTATAGATGGTAACATTACCATCCTCGTCCGTCTTCTTCTTAAAATCCATTTATTTTCTATCGCTCGCCGATCATCGGGCAAGTCTGTCAAAGTCCATACTTTGCTTTCATACATGGATTCTATCTCGGATTTCATGGCCTCAAGCCATTTGTTGGAATCGGCCCGCCATTGCTTCTTCATAGTTCAAGGTTCATTGTTGTCTAGCAACATGATTTCCATGACAGGATTGCCGTACCACTGCAGTGCGGGCGTGTCCTCGTGGACCTTGAAGTTCAAGAGTAACTTGATCCAAGTACCTTGATCATCATCAACGTTTTCCTCTTGGTTGGTGTGGGCATCACAGAACGGTTTCTGCGCTGCACCACTTTCCCGTTCGAGAGGTAGTACTTCATCGAGTTCTACTTTCCTCCCACTTACTTCTTTCGAGAGAAACTCTTTCTAGAAAGCATCCGTTCTTGGCAACAAAGATCTTGCCTTGGATCTTAAGTAGAAGGTATACCCGGCAGTTTCCTTAGGGTATCCTATGAATACGCATTTTTCCGACTTGGGTTCGAGCTTTTCGGGTTGAAGTTTCTTGACATAAGCATCGCATCCCCAAACTTTTAGAAACGATACTTAGGTTTCTTCCCAAACCATAATTCATATGGTGTCGTCTCAACGGATTTAGACGGTGCCCTATTTAAAGTGAATGTAGCTGTCTCTAGAGCGTATCCCCAAAATGATAGCGGTAAATCGGTAAGAGACATCATAGACCGCACCATATCCAATAGAGTGCGATTACGATGTTCGGACACACCGTTTCGCTGAGGTGTTCCAGGCGGCATGAGTTGTGAAACGATTCCACATTTCCTTAAGTGTGTACCAAATTCGTGACTTAAGTATTCTCCTCCACGATCTGATCGTAAGAATTTTATCTTTCGGTCACGTTGATTCTCTACCTCACTCTGAAATTCCTTGAACTTTTCAAAGGTCTCAGACTTGTGTTTCATTAAGTAGACATACCCATATCTACTTAAGTCATCCGTGAGAGTGAGAACATAACGATATCCTCCGCGAGCCTCAACGCTCATTGGACCGCACACATCGGTATGTATGATTTCCAACAAGTTGGTTGCTCGCTCCATTGTTCCGGAGAACGGAGTCTTGGTCATTTGCCTAAGAGGCAAGGTTCGCATGTGTCAAACGATTCATAATCAAGAGACTCTAAAAGTCCATCAGCATGGAGCTTCTTCATGCGCTTGACACCAATGTGACCAAAGGCGGCGTGCCACAAGTATGTGGGACTATCGTTATCAACTTTACATCTTTTGGCATCCACACTATGAACATGTGTAATATTACGCTCGAGATTCATCAAGAATAAACCATTGACCATCGGAGCATGACCATAAAACATATCTCTCATATAAATCGAACAACCATTATTCTCAGACTTAAATGAGTAGCCATCTCGTATCAAACGAGATCCGGATACAATGTTCATGCTCAAACTTGGCACTAAATAACAATTATTGAGGTTTAAAACTAATCCCGTAGGTAAATGTAGAGGCAGCGTGCCGACGGCGATCACATCGACCCTGGAACCATTCCCGACGCGCATCGTCACCTCGTCCTTCGCCAGTCTCCGTTTATTCCGCAGCTCCTGCTGTGAGTTACATATGTGAGCAACGGCACGGTATCAAATACCGGGAGTTACTACGAGTAATGGTAAGGTACACATCAATTACATGTATATCAAATATACCTTTGGTGTTGCGGCCTTCTTATCCGCTAAGTATTTGGGGCAGTTCCGCTTCAAATGCCCTTCCCTTGCAATAAAAGCACTCGGTCTCGGGCTTGGGTCCATTCTTTGACTTCTTCCGGCAGCAGCTTACGGGCGCGGCAACATCTTTGTCGTCCTTCTTGAAGTTCTTCTTACCCTTGCCCTTCTTGAACTTAGTGGTCTTATTGACCATCAACACTTGATGTTCTTTCTTGATTTTAGCCTCTGCTGACTTCAGCATCGAGAACACTTGAGGAATGGTCTTTACCATCCCCGCATGTTGTAGTTCATCACAAAGCTCTTGTAGCTTGGTGGGAGCGATGGAGGATTCTGTCAATGACCGCCTCATCTCGGGAGGTTAATGTTCAACTGGGTCATACGAGCATGCAACCTGACATCTTGAGGATGTGCTCACCGATGTAACTGTTCTCCTCCATCTTACAATCTGTAGAACTTGTCGGAGACATCATATCTCTCGACTCGGGCATGAGCTTGGAAAACTAGTTTCAGCTCTTCGAACATCTCATATGCTCCGTGATGCTCAAAACGCTTTTGGAGCCCCGGTTCTAAGCTGTAGAGCATGCCGCACTGAACGAGGGAGTAATCATCAAGACGAGTTTGCCAAGCGTTCATAACGTCTTGGTTCTTCGACGGAGCGGCACCTAGCGGTCCTTCTAGGACATTTTGCTTCTGGCAGCTATGAGGATGATCCTCGGGTTTCGGACCCGATCCGTATAGTTCTTGCCATCATCTTTCAGCTTTGGTTTCTCTAGGAAGCGTTGAAGTTCATGTTGACATTAGCGTTGGCCATTGATCTACAAGACATATTTGCAAAGGTTTTAGACTAAGTTCATGATAATAAAGTTCTTAATCAAAATTATGAACTCCCACTTAGATTAGACATCCCTCTAGTCATCTAAGTGTTACACGATCCGAGTCGACTAGCCCGTGTCCGATCATCACGTGAGACGGACTAGTCATCGTCGGTGAACATCTTCATGTTGATCGTATCTTCCATACGACTCGTGTTCGACCTTTCGGTCTCCGTGTTCGAGGCCATGTCCGCACATGCTAGGCTCGTCAAGTTAACCCTAAGTGTTTTATTTGTGTAAAACTGTCTTACACCGTTGTATGTGAGCGTAAGGATCCATCACACCCGATCATCACGTGGTGCTTAGAAGCATTTAACTGTAGCAACGGTGCACGCTTAGGGAGAACACTTCTTGAAATTTTTATAAGGGATCATCTTATTTACTACCGTCGTCCTAAGTAAACAAGATGCATAAACATAATAAACATCACATGCAATTATATAGTTGTGACATGATATGGCCAATATCATCAAGCTCCATTGATCTCCATCTTGGGGCTCCATGATCATCTTGTCACCGGCTTGACACCATGATCTCCATCATCATGATCTCCATCATCGTGTCTTCATGAAGTTGTCACGCTAACGACTACTTCTACTTCTATGACTAACGCGTTTAGCAATGAAGTAAAGTAGTTTACATGGCGTTCTTCAATGACACGCAGGTCATACAAAAATAAAGACAACTCCTATGGCTCCTGCGGTTGTCATACTCATCGACATGCAAGTCGTGAATCCTATTACAAGAACATGATCTCATACATCACAATTCAACATTCATCACAACTTCCGCCATATCACATCACATGATCAATCGCTGCAAAAACAAGTTAGGCGACCTCTAGTTGTTGTTGCATCTTTACGTGGCTGCGATTGGGTTCTAGCAAGAACGTTTTCTTACCTACGAATCACCACAATGTGATTTTGTCAACTTCTATTTACCCTTCATAAGGGCCCTGTTCATCGATTCCGCTCCAACTAAAGTGGGAGAGCAGACACCCGCCAGACCACCTTATGCAACTAGTGCATGTCGATCGGTGGAACCGGTCTCACGTAAGCGCACGTGTAAGGTTGGTCGGGCCGCTTCATCCCACAATACCGTTGAGCAAGAAAAGACTAGTAGAGGCAAGTAAGATGACAAGATCAACGCCCACAACAAATTGTGTTCTACTCGTGCATTAGAGAACTACGCATAGACCTAGCTCATGATGCCTTTGTTGGGGAGCGTTGCAGAAAATTAAAAATTTCCACGGCTTCACCAAGATCCATCTATGAGTTCATCTAAGCAACGAGTAACGGAGAGAGTTTGCATCTACATACCACTTGTAGATCGCGTGCGGAAGCTTGCAAGGTGATGATGGAGTCGTACTCGAGCGTGATTCAGATCACCGATGCCAAGTGCTGAGCGGACAGCACCTCCGCGTTCAACACACGTGCACGGGACGAGCGACGTCTCCTCCTTCTTGATCCAGCAAGGGGAAGGAGAGGTTGAGGAAGACAGCTCCACCGCAAAGACGACGGCGTGATGATGGTGGAGAAGTAGTATCTCGGCAGTGGCTTCACGAGCTCTTACGGAGGAGGAGATGTGTTGGGAGGGAGGGCTGCGCCTTGGGAGTTGTGTACAGCAGCCCCTCCCTCCCCCTTTATATAGGCACCTGGGGTGGCGGCCCTGGAGATCCAATCTCCGGGGGGGCGGCCAAGGGGTGGAGTGCCCCCAAGCCGGTGGGCGCCCCCCCCTAGGGTTTCAACCCTAGGCGCAGGGGTGGACCCTAGGGGCGCACCAGCCCCTTGTGGGCTGGTTCCTTCCCTCTCAGCCCATGGGGCCCTCCGGATAGGTGGCCCCACCGGTGGACCCAGGACCCTTCCGGTGGTCCCGTGCTACCGAAACCCCGAAACTTTCCCGATGGCGAAACACCACTTCCTATATATTATTCTTTACCTCCGGACCCTTAGGAACTCCTCGTGACGTCCGGGATCTCATCAGGGACTCGAACAACATTCGGTGGTCACATACTTGACTTCCTACTAACCCTAGCGTCACCGAACCTTAAGTGTGTAGACCCTACGGGTTCGGGAGACCGCAGACATGACCGAGACGACTCTCGGGCAATAACCAACAGCGGGTCGGATATCCATGTTGGCTCCACATGCTCCTCGATGATTTCATCGGTTGAACCACGATGTCGAGGATTCGATCAAACCACGTATGCAATTCCCTTTGTCAATCGATGCGTTACTTGCGAGACTCGATCGTCGGTATCCCAATACCTTGTTCGGTCTCGTTACGGCAAGTCACTTTACTCGCACCATAATGCATGATCCGTGACCAACACCTTGGTCACATTGAGCTCATTATGATGATGCATTACCGAGTGGGCGGTGATACCTCTCCGTCATACGGAGTGACAAATCGATCTCGATCCGTGTCAACCCAATGATACTTTCGGAGATACCGTAATGCACTTTTATAGTCACCCGATTCGTTGTGACGTTTGATACACCCAAGGCACTCCTACGGTAACCGGAGTTACGATCTCATGGTCGAAGGAATAGATACTTGACATTGGCAAAGCTTCTAGCAAACGAACTATCCGATCTTTTATGCTATGCTTATGATTGGGTCTTGTCCATCACATCATTCTCCTAATGATGTGATCCCGTTATCAACGACATCCAATGTCCATAGTCGAAACCATGACTATCTATTGATCACAACGAGCTAGTCAACTAGAGGCTCACTAGGGACTCATTGTGTCTAAGTGTTCACGTGTATTACGATTTCCGGATAATACATTTATAGCATGAACAAAAGACAATTATCATGAACATTGAAATATAATAATCCTTTTATTATTGCCTCTAGGGCATATTTCCAACAGTCACATACCACAGTGCAGCGCCTCCGTGCTAGGCGTTGCCAGATCAGGAGTGTGACGCCTCAGCTAGGCGCTGCATGTGTGTCGTAGCTTGACACACATTCTATTGCTCTCGGATACGAGCATGACACATGCAGAAGCACCTAGCCTCGAGGCGTCACATACCACGATCTGGCGCCTCCGTGCTAGGCGTTGCCTTTGTGGAGTGTAACGCCTGTGCTAGGCGCTGCATAGGTCTGTAGCTTGACACACATTCAGTTGCTCTCCGGATAGGTACAGACCTGTGCAGCGCCTAGCCTGGAGGCGTCACATACCACAGTGCAGCGCCTCTGTGCTAGGCGTTGCACGTGGACTTAGTGAATTTTTTAGCATATGCAAACATAGTAAGATGATGTGAAGTAGGATTGATACATAGCAATCTAACAACTGTGAAGAGAATATATGCATGACACATAGTTCATAACACATAGTACTTCACGACACATAGTAGTTCTTACAACCAAATCGAGGAGGAGACATAGTAGTTCACGACACATAGTAGTTATTACAACCAAATCGAGGAGGAGACATAGTAGTTCACGACACATAGTAGTTCACAACCAAATCGAGGAGGAGACATAGTAGTTCACGACACATAGTAGTTCACAACCAAATCGAAGAGGAGACATAGTAGCTTTATTGCGTAGAGCAAGGCCCCTTTCCCTTCTTCTTCTTCCTCTCTTCTTCCTCTTCCTCCTCCCTTTTTCTTATGAGGTGAGCCTCCTTAACCACCCTTTCCATGAATATCCGATTGTCCCTCTCTTCTTTTTTCAATTTGCAATTGCCCAAAGCTTCATGGTTTTTTCTTGAAAATCCTTTAGACGCTTCTTCTGTGCCTCCTCACATTTCCTCACCAACGCTGCCTCCCTAGCGCGCATCGCATTTGACGCTCTCTCTCTCCTATTCATCTCCTTCTCAAGCTCCTCTTCCTTCTTCTTCTTTAGCTTGGCTGCATCCTCATCTCTAAGCTTCTTCGCAGCCTTCTCCCACCATCCTGCCATCTCATCTTCGCCATCCTCCTTCATTGTTGGTTTGTTGGGTTGGGAAGCCGCCATACCTACAATGAGTGAAACATAATGGTTAGTAAGGACAATAAGAACAAATGGAAGCACATATGAAAAACAAGAACATATGATACATTACAGTTAGTGAGGAACATACGGAAACGGTCCATCTAGGTATCCAAACATTCCTCTATAACGAACTTGCCCTTGTGAAAGGATCGAATGGACCTAGAGGGGGGGGGGGTGAATAGGTACAATTACAAATTTTAATTATTACTAAGCAATTTTAGGCAATAGAGCGAAATATGAAGGTGAGCCTAACAATTGCTAGTAAGTACAAAGTACTAGGCAAGTAACACAAGCATATAAGTGAGCAAGCACAATAAGATGTAAGTAAGTGCAATCACAACAAGTAACCACAAGTATAGAGTTAGGGTTAGGAATAACCGCAACTCCGGGAGACGAGGATGTATGCCGATGTTCACTTCCTTGGAGGGAAGCTAGTCACCGTTAGAGGGGCGGATGTTACCACGAAGGCACACCTACACCACGAAGGCTCACCCTATTCTCCCTTTGAGACAACACCACGAAGGCATTTCTCAACCACTAGTGGTAGACCTTGGGATGGTCTCCAAACCCTCACAAACTTTTTGGGGGTAATCACAATCGTTGATTCCTCACTGAATGACTCCTACCACCTAGGAGTCTCCAACCTCCAAGAGTAACAAGATCCGAGGGGAAAGCCTCGAGACTTGCTCAAACTTTGATTTGCTTTGGTCACAAGAAGGGGAGGAAGAAGATCTTTCTTTTGATTGGAACAACTCTTCGAAACTCTCAAGAATCAAGCCGGGATCTGGGATTTAGTGTGTGAGCAAGAGAGGGGAAGCACTGGTGTTCTTGAGGCGTGTTTGTGTGGAGTTGTCACGCCCAATATGCGACCCTATCCAAAAGGAACTCGAAGGTCCCACCAAGGATAGACCTGCATATTGGAACGCTTTTGCAAGGTGGATATCATTACATCAACATTACATAATAGATGGGGATACATACAAAAGGCATACAATGCCACACGAATACAACATCACAACATACAAGTACAACATCCGACTACGGATGAATCATAAACATAAACTCAAACAATATCCACCCTGCTAGCCCAGGCTGCCGACCTGGAACCTATCCCCTGATCGAAGAAGAAGCAGAAGAAGAACTCAACACAAGCAAGCATCGCTCTCACGTCATGATCATCGCATAACCTGTACTGCAATCGTTGTTGTAGTAATCAGGAGCCACGAGGACTCAGCAATCCCATTACCATGGGTATCAAGACTAGCAAAGCTTAATGGGAAAGGAAGGGGTAAAGTGGTGAGGTTGCAGCAGCGGCTAAGCAAGATATGGTGGCTAACATACGCAAATGAGAGCGAGAAGAGAAACAAAGGAACTCGTCAACTAGTAATGATCAAGAGGTGATCATGAACACCTACTTACGTCAAACATAACACAGAAACCGTGTTCACTTCCCGGACTCCGCCGAGAAGAGACCATCACGGCGACACACTCGGTTGATGCATTTTAGTTCGGATCTGGTGGCAAGTTATCTACAACCGACATTAACAAATTCCCATCTACCACATAACCGCGGGCACGGCTCTCGAAAGTTTATACCCTGCAGGGGTGTCCCAACTTAGCCCATGACAAGCTCTCGCGATCAACGAAGGAATAGACCTTCTCCCAGGAAGACCCGATCAGTCTCCGAATCCCGGTTTACAAGACATTTCGACAATGGTAAAACAAGACCAGCAAAGCCGCCCGATGCGCCGACAAATCCCGATAGGAGCTGCACATATCTCGTTCTCAGGGCACACCGGATGAGCAAGACGTCGGGTTGGCATAGACCCTGGTTGCCCAGGGGGCGCCGGACATCGCTCGGTTCGGACCAGCACTTAGACAAGCACTGGCCCGGGGGGGCTAAAATAAAGATGACCCTCGGGTTGGCCGACCCAAGGGAAAGGGATAGGTGGTGGTGAGGCAAATGGTAAAACCAAGGTTGGGCCTTCTTTGGACAAGTTTTATTCAAAGCGAACTGTCAGGGGGGTCCCATAAATCACCCGACCGCGTAAGGAATGCAAAATCCGGGAACATAACACCGGTATGACGGAAACTAGGGCGGCAAGAGTGGAACAAAACACCAGGCATAAGGCCGAGCCTTCCACCCTTTACCAAATATATAGATGCATTAATAATATAAGAGATATTGTGATATCCCAACATAATCCCTGTCCACCATGGAGAAATCTTCAACTTCACCGCAACTAGCAACGCTATAAGAGGGCTGAGCAAAAGCGGTAACATAGCCAAACAACGGTTTGCATAGGAAAGGTGTCAAAGGTTAGAGGTTCATGGCAATATGGGATGGCTTGATAAACAGGTAATAGGTAGCGCAGCATAGCGATAGAACGAAGCAACTAGCATAGCAATGATAGTAGTGAGATCCAGGGTAGCGGTCATCTTGCCTGAAATCCCGCAAGGAAGAAGAACGAGTCCATGAAGAAGATGAAGCCACGAAGACGAACCAAGCGTAGACGAACGAATCCTCACGATCGCAACGAAGCAGGAACTATCGAGAAGAAGCACACAACATGGTAAACACACCACACATGAACAAGGCATGATGCACAACAAGCATGATGCATGACAAAGGCTACATGAAGCTACTCATGGCAAGAGATGATGCAAACAAGAACAACACATCAAGGCAAGTTTAAATGAGGCCGGGAACAACATATAACAATTCCGGTAAGTCCTCATATGCAAATTTCGAAATTGGTCCAGATCTGAACAAACCTTAAGTTGAAGTTGTTAAACAGCAAGTTAAGATGCACCAAGATGATCTACACGAAATTCTAGTCAAGTTACATATAAAGTTCATTAGATTCGGAGCTACGGTCTAGAAGATATGAGCAAAACAAGTTAAACATGGCATTGATGCAAAATGCATACAAACATCAAGCAAACACTTCATAACAAGGATGCAACATGATAATATGAAACTACATGCAAAATCAAGCAAGTTTCATATAGAGCACACTCAAAACGGAGCAACGGTTCAACACACACACATGAAACAAGTTATAGCAACAATCTGTCCAAAACAGCAACTAGGCATATTGCAAGCATCAAAACAATATGCTACAGCACCCCAACATAATAACAAAAGTCATGGGCATGAAGTACTGGTAAAGCATAACAAAACATGAACACTAAGCTATCTCCAGAAATCACTAGAACATGCTCCAAAACACATGGTAAGATTGCAAATAATAACAGTTTCAGACTTGGCAGAAATAACATCAGGTTGCAATGTTTAGATCTAGCAAACAACATGCTACAGGAACATATCATGACAAACAAAGGCATGGCATGAATCTACTAATTGCATAGATCAAAAGTCCCTTACTGACCATGAGCCAAAAAGGCACAGAAAATATGATGGCACCCACGTACACATGGCAAATTATATAACAGATTCAAACATGGCAGGAACAACAATAAGTAGGCATGTTGGTGAGCTTGAATCACTCACCACAGAGCAATACATGGCATGGCAAGGCAACCAACAGTAATAAGGCATGTTTATGAAGCTAAGCATGGCAATAGCAAGGTCATAGGGTGCATGGATCACTAGGAAACAATCATGGAAACATTGAACTTCATGTTAACAGGTTGACAGCAACATTATGAAGCAAATTTGGAGCAAGATATGAATAATCTACAGCAAGCTATAAATGCAACCAGGGGCATGAATGGATAGAGCAAGACATTTAGATCAAAACATGTTTATAGGACATCTCCAGATTATGCATAGAATGATTAGTAGAAACATGTTTATATAGCATCACGAAATAATAGATTCAGCCTAGCAAAACAGCAATAGCAAGTACACTACTTAACAAGCTCGATTCACTCACCACAAGTCATTGCATGACAAGATAAGCATAGCATCATCAAGAAGACATGTTTGTATAACCAACCAAGGCAAGAACAAGTCCATAGCATGCAAGGATCAACTATAGCAACCTTGGCTAAATTGAATAACAAGTAAACAATCTGCCAGGAAACATTTTGAAGTAAAAGTAGAGCACTCAAATGACATGCTAGACTACTCCATAATTGCAAACAAGGGAATGAATGGATAGACAATAACCATATGTTCAAAACACCCTTACTGAAGTATCTCAAAATATGCATGGATCTCTCTGTAGCATCAAGTCTACATGGCATCAAAATAATAGCAGAACAGGGACTAAATCAGCAATATCACGAAGCCTAGTTTGCATGCTTGTGCTAGTCACCACATTGATCACAAAAATACATGGCATACACCCCTGGAAAGATGGCATGTCATAGATCAAAACACATGTAGACATCAACCTCATAGGATGCACACATCAATCATGGCAAAAATGACAAATGAGCAAGTTATAACAGCCAAAGCAGATTAACATCAACATGCACTCTTCCAACAAAGATTTCGGCATCAAGATGAGCTCAAATGAAAATGATGCAATGGAATGAAATGAAGTACTCGTCGAGGCGAACAATTTGACATATTATAAGCATGAAACGGAGCTACGGATGTAGAGATTCAGCATGATGAACATGGCATGATTATGGAAAAATCTGGGACTTAGACGAAAATCTCACCCCGGGGAAAAGTGGACGGTGGGGTTCCGAGGACGAGCGGGTGCAGCGGGGCCGTTTGGATCCCGGGACGGGTGGATCTCATCCACCCGCTCGGATCTGGCCGAGGAACGGGGCGCGGCCAAGTGGCGGGCAAGACGCCGGCGAAGCGAGGCGGAGGCGCTTGGCGGTGATTTAGGGCGGCGCGGGCGAGTTCAGCGCAGGTCGGGCGCTGGCCGAGGCGGCGGCCGGGCGCGGCCGGCGCGCAAGCGCTTGGCGACGCTGGACTCAGCGGCGGAGGCCGGAGCTGCGGGCGGCGGGCGGCGGGGGTGCGCCGGGCGGGGCGGCGGGCGAGCCGGTCGGAGACGGGGCCTTGCGGTGGCTGGCGACGGGCGCGGCGGCGGGATCCGGCCCCACGGGCTGGCGCGGCCTCATGGGCCGACGGAGGGGCGGCGGCGGCCGACAGGTGGCAGGCGGCGATTCGGCGAGGGAGGCGGCTCGGACATGTCTGGCGGGGTCCGGACGTGTCCGGCTGCGGGAGGAGGAAGAAGCTAGGGTTTCGGGGGGATTTGATCCTCGAATTTCGGGGGGAGGGGTTATTTATAGATTCTGGGAGCTAGGAGAGTCCAAATGAGGAGTGGTTTTCGGCCACGCGATCGTGATCGAACGGCCGAGAGCATGGAGGGGAGTTTGCTGGGTTTTGGGCCACTTTTGAAGGGGTGTTGGGCTGCAACAAAAGAGGCCTTTGCAGCTACCTGGTTAACCGTTGGAGTATCAAATGACCTCCAAATGGCACGAAACTTGACAGGCGGTCTACCGGTGCTATACCAAGGCTGCTTGGCAAACCTCGGGCCATTCCGAGAAAGTTTAACACCCACTCACGAAAAGAGGCAAAAGGGGAATGCCGGGGAACATAGGAGCGCCGGATTGCAAAACGGACAACGGGGAAAATGCTCAGATGCATGAGACGAACATGTATGCAAAATGAAATGCACATGATGACATGATATGAAATGCAACACGCAAGCAATGACATGGCAACGACGAATAACTGAAGGACACCTGGCGCATCGAATCCGGGGCGTTACAACACTCCTCCACTAACAAGAGATCTCGTCCCGAGATCTTAGGACCGAGACGGAAGGGAAAAGGGATGAGGTGAAGCAAGAACTCAAGAGAAGAAGCAAATAATCGAGAGCACTCGAGAAGAAGAGAGGAACAACGAGAATGACGAGAATCGAAAGCTCACGGAATCAGATAGGCTGTGAAACCTCTCTTTCTAACCGGAGTGGTTAGAATGAGAAAAGAAACGGATAAGACTGAAAGGGTTTAGGCAGCACTCCGACTGAACCTGGAAGGAATAGAACAGGAGCTTGAGAGGATGGAACGATACTTGATGAACTCTTGAAGAATGAATTAAATCATGAAGAACCACCATGAAGAACTCCGGTGACAAAGGCTGATGAGATAGAAAGAAGGAAGAAAGAATAAGATTAAAGCTTGCGATGATTTAGATGGGGTTCCCGACGAGATGGCCGAGGAAATTGAACTCCGGAAAAGAAAAGATGAAAAGACTTGGAACTAGAATTTATTCATCAAGAACAAACTCCGAAGGAAGGGATTAATCACTTGGAAGAAATAAAATAAGATTTATTGTATGCTTACCCTTCATCAACTTAAATTGATGACAAGCAATGGATTTTGCATACTACTTATTCTTGTCGAAAAAGGATTAAGGGGAAATATAGCACAAAACTTGAGAAAGTCTTCATGCACCACCGGTAGGATTGAAAAGAACGAATGGATTAATATGATAATCAAGGAAAAGAATCTTGAACGAACCACCATAAGAATTCGGAAATGACTGACGAAAGAGAATGAATCACCGGGAAGAATAAGAAAAGCACAATGATACTTGAGGAATAAAAAGACAAGATAATGACGGGATCGCGAACTAGTTGAAGAATACTTGAACGAAGCATCGGGAGAATATAGAGACGAACGAAGGGGCACGGATATAGAATAACTGGGGAATGAATCTGAAAACTTGGAACGAAGCAATATTATGAAAAGATGGCCTCCGGATGATCGAGACGGCAAAACAACTCCTGAAATACTCCGGATGGATGAAAAGAATAACTGACAAAAGGAATAATTGGAGATGATAACAAGAAGCTGGAACCACGAATCTTCGGGAGAGGAGACAAGATTTAAGAGGAACTCTTCTTCGATCTTCAAATGTTGAGAATGACGACGAGAAAGAACACCAAAATTGTTGAGATACTCCGGGAGAATGAAATGCGAAGAGGTCGAGCCAACAATGAAAATGATTTGAAATCGATCTTGGAGAAGGCAAGTGACTGATGTGACCCATTCTTACGTCAAACTTGAAAAGAATTGAGAATAACTCTGGGGAATTAGAAGAGTCAGGTAAGATCCTGGAAAAAGACCTGTGGATTATGGGCCCACTAAAAGAAAGCACTGTTGAAAAGGATGTTGACCAGATAGATGAAGCACCGGAACAATGAAATATTTGAATGAGGTGACCACCTCGAATTAATTGGAACACGGACGAATCTCCTGAGATGTCTTGAGCACTCCGGAATGATAAACTGGCGAGAGGTGAACGAGCAGGGAAAACACTTGATCCAAGGGAAAGAATATAATCAACCCGAAAAACTTGTATTGAGTCCACCGGAGAAGATAAAGAGATGAAGAATGACGAACGAGACGAGGATTCACCGGTTGAAATGATTGACAAAAGACTGAAGAGGCTCCGCACGAATGGAATTGATGGTCGAAAGAGACTCAATCTCCGGGAAGAAGAGGGTGGGAGGGCAGGAAAAACAAAGGCAACTTGGAGAGGGAAACCGACGAATATCTAGAAGAGAAAACACCGGTTGAAATCATCGAGGAAAGAAAGCAAAGACTTTGCACGAGTAGGATGGATACTCGATTACGGACTCCGGATTCGAGAAGAAGAAGGGAGGGTAGGTGGGAAAAACAAGGACAGCATCGGACAGGGAAACAACATCGATCGAAAAGAGCTGAGGATTGATCTCCCAAAGAGAGAGAGGTTCGAATCAGCTTGACGAGGATTGCACCGGACAAAAGAGGATGGACAACGAACGAAACCAACCGCGTGATCCTAAAGAAAAATTTGAACGGGAAGAGGAGTAATTCAAAACACCTACATCAAGATTCCTCACCAGAGCGACGAAGGGGGCTGAGGAGTAAAAAGAATTCCTACTCTCCGATATAACTAGACTCAGAAATCAGTTTTCTTCTAGACTCAACAACGGCCAAACTACACGATCAATCAAGGGGGCTCCTAGGGTCGGTCGAGGCTCGATACCAACTTATCACGCCCAATATGCGACCCTATCCAAAAGGAACTCAAGGTCCCACCAAGGATAGACCCGATATTGGAACGCTTTTGCAAGGTGGATATCATTACATCAACATTACATAATAGATGGGGATACATACAAAAGGCATACAATGCCACACGAATACAACATCACAACATACAAGTACAACATCCGACTACGGATGAATCATAAACAGAAACGCAAACAATATCCACCGCTAGCCCAGTGCCGACCGAACCTATCCCCGATCGAAGAAGAAGCGGAAGAAGAACTCAACACAAGCAAGCATCGCTCTCGCGTCATGATCATCGCATAACCTGTACCTGCAACTGTTGTTGTAGTAATCTGTGCGCCACGAGGACTCAGCAATCCCATTACCATGGGTATCAAGACTAGCAAAGCTTAATGGGAAAGGAAGGGGTAAAGTGGTGAGGTTGCAGCAGCGGCTAAGCAAGATATGGTGGCTAACATACGCAAATGAGAGCGAGAAGAGAAACAAAGGAATGCTCGTCAACTAGTAATGATCAAGAGGTGATCCTGAACACCTACTTACGTCAAACATAACACAGAAACCGTGTTCACTTCCCGGACTCCGCCGAGAAGAGACCATCACGGCGACACACTCGGTTGATGCATTTTAATTCGGATCTGGTGGCAAGTTATCTACAACCGGACATTAACAAATTCCCATCTGCCACATAACCGCGGGCACGGCTCTCGAAAGTTTATACCCTGCAGGGGTGTCCCAACTTAGCCCATGACAAGCTCTCGCGATCAACGAAGAATAGACCTTCTCCGGGAAGACCCGATCGATCTCGAATCCGGTTTACAAGACATTTCGACAATGGTAAAACAAGACCAGCAAAGCCGCCCGATCGCCGACAAATCCCGATAGGAGCTGCACATATCTCGTTCTCGTGGCACACCGGATGAGCAAGACGTTGGGTTGGCATAGACCTCGTTTGCCAGGGGGCCGGACATCGCTCGGTTCGGACCAACACTTAGACAAGCACCGGCCCGGGGCTAAAATAAAGATGACCCTCGGGTTGGCCGACCCAAGGAAAGGGATAGGTGGTGGTGAGGCAAATGGTAAAACCAAGGTTGGGCCTTCTTTGGACAAGTTTTATTCAAAGCGAACTGTCGGGGGTCCCATAAATCACCCGACCGCGTAAGGAACGCAAAATCCGGGAACATAACACTGGTATGACGGAAACTAGGGTGGCAAGAGTGGAACAAAACACCAGGCATAAGGCCGAGCCTTCCACCCTTTACCAAATATATAGATGCATTAATAATATAAGAGATATTGTGATATCCCAACATAACCACATCCACCATGGAGAGATCTTCAACTTCACCGCAACTAGCAACGCTATAAGAGGGCTGAGCAAAAGTGGTAACATAGCCAAACAACGGTTTGCATAGGAAAGGTGTCAAAGGTTAGAGGTTCATGGCAATATGGGATGGCTTGATAAGCAGTAATAGGTAGCGCAGCATAGCGATAGAATGAAGCAACTAGCATAGCAATGATAGTAGTGAGATCCAGGGTAGCGGTCATCTTGCCAGAAATCCCGCAAGGAAGAAGAACGAGTCCATGAAGAAGATGAAGCCACGAAGACGAACCAAGCGTAGACGAACGAATCCTCACGATCGCAACAAAACGGGAACTATCGAGAAGAAGCACACAACATGGTAAACACACCACACATGAACAAGGCATGATGCACAACAAGCATGATGCATGAAAAAGGCTACATGAAGCTACTCATGGCAAGAGATGATGCAAACAAGAACAACACATCAAGGCAAGTTTAAATGAGGCCGGGAACAACATATAACAATTCCGGTAAGTCCTCATATGCAAATTTCGAAATTGGTCCAGATCTGAACAAACCTTAAGTTGAAGTTGTTAAACAGCAAGTTAAGATGCACCAAGATGATCTACACGAAATTCTAGTCAAGTTACATATAAAGTTCATTAGATTCGGAGCTACGGTCTAGAAGATATGAGCAAAACAAGTTAAACATGGCATTGATGCAACATGCATACAAACATCAAGCAAACACCTCAAAACAAGGATGCAACATGATAATATGAAACTACATGCAAAATCAAGCAAGTTTCATATAGAGCACACTCAAAACGGAGCAACGGTTCAACACACACACATGAAACAAGTTATAGCAACAATCTATCCAAAACAGCAACTAGGCATATTGCAAGCATCAAAACAATATGCTACAGCACCCCAACATAATAACAAAAGTCATGGGCATGAAGTACTGGTAAAGCATAACAAAACATGAACACTAAGCTATCTCCGAAATCACTAGAACATGCTCCAAAACACATGGTAAGATTGCAAATAATAACAGCCAGACTTGGCGTAAATAACATCAAAGTTGCAATGTTTAGATCTAGAAAACAACATGCTACAGGAACATATCATGACAAACAAAGGCATGGCATGAATCTACTAATTGCATAGATCAAAAGTCCCTTACTGACCATGAGCCAAAAAGGCACAAGAAAATATGATGGCACCCACGTAAACATGGCAAATTATATAACAGATTCAAACATGGCAGGAACAACAATAAGTAGGCATGTTGGTGAGCTTGAATCACTCACCACAGAGCAATACATGGCATGGCAAGGCAACCAACAGTAATAAGGCATGTTTATGAAGCTAAGCATGGCAATAGCAAGGTCATAGGGTGCATGGATCACTAGGAAACAATCATGGAAACATTGAACTTCATGTTAACAGGTTGACAGTAACATTATGAAGCAACTTTGGAGCAAGATATGAACAATCTACAGCAAGCTATAAATGCAACCAGGGGCATGAATGGATAGAGCAAGATATTTAGATCAAAACATGTTTATAGAACATCTCCAGATTATGCATAGAATGATTAGTAGAAACATGTTTATATAGCATCACGAAATAACAGATTCAGCCTAGCAAAACAGCAACAGCAAGTATACTACTTAACAAGCTCGATTCACTCACCACAAGTCATTGCATGACAAGATAAGCATAGCATCATCAAGAAGACATGTTTGTATAACCAACCAAGGCAAGAACAAGTCCATAGCATGCAAGGATCAACTATAGCAACCTTGGCTAAATTGAATAACAAGTAAACAATCTGCCAGGAAACATTTTGAAGCAAAAGTAGAGCACTCAAATGACATGCTAGACTACTCCATAATTGCAAACAAGGGCATGAATGGATATACAATAACCATATGTTCAAAACACCCTTACTGAAGTATCTCAAAATATGCATGGATCTCTCTGTAGCATCAAGTCTACATGGCATCAAAATAACAGAAGAACAGGGACTAAATCAGCAATATCACGAAGCCTAGTTTGCATGCTTGTGCTAGTCACCACATTGATCACAAAAATACATGGCATACACCCCTGGAAAGATGGCATGTCATAGATCAAAACACATGTAGACATCAACCTCATAGGATGCACACATCAATCATGGCAAAAATGACAAATGAGCAAGTTATAACAGTTTCAGCAGATTAACATCAACATGCACTCTTCCAACAGCATTTCGGGCATCAAGATGAGCTCAAATGAAAATGATGCAATGGAATGAAATGAAGTACTCGTCGAGACGAACAATTTGACATATTATTTGCGTGAAACGGAGCTACGGATGCAGAGATACGGCATGATGAACATGGCATGATTATGCAAAAATCTGGGACATACGAAAATCTCACCCTGGGGAAAAGTGGACGGTGGGGTTCCGAGGACAAGCGGGTGCAGCGGGGCCGTTTGGATCCCGGGACGGGTGGATCTCATCCACCCGCCCGGATCTGGCCGGAGTGAACGGGCGGCGCGCCCATGGCGGCGCGACGCCGGCGAAGCGAGGCGGAGGCGCGCCGGGCGGCGTAGGGGCGCGGCGGAGCTGGAGCCTTGAGGCAGGCGCGGCCGAGGCGGCGGGCGGCACGGCGGCGCTGGCAGGGCGCTGGCGACGCTGGGCTCGGCGGCGGAGGCCGAGCTGGCGGCGGGGGCGCGGGACACCGGCGGCGGAGGGCCGCCGGGCCGGGCGGCGAGGGGCGAGCGGTCGGAGGGCGCGCTTGGGCGGGCGTGGCGGCGGCGGTGGCGGATCCGGGCCGCGGGTTCTGGCTTGAACCTCATGGGCAGCAGAGGTGGGCGGCGGGCGGCGTGTGGCAGGCGGCGATTCGGGAGGGAGGCGGCGCGGACATGTCCGGCGGGGTCCGGACATGTCCGGCTGCGGGAGGAGGAAGAAGCTAGGGTTTCGGGTGGGATTTGATCCGCGAATTTCGGGGGGAGGGGTTATTTATAGATTCTGGGAGCTAGGAGAGTCCAAATGAGGAGTGGTTTTCGGCCACGCGATCGTGATCGAACGAGCGAGAGCATGGAGGGGAGTTTGCTGGGTTTTGGGCCACTTTGGAAGGGGTGTTGGGCTGCAACAAAAGAGGCCTTTGCAGTTACCTGGTTAACCATTGGAGTATCAAACGACCTCCAGATGGCACGAAACTTGACAGGCGGTCTACCGGTGCTATACCAAGGCCGCTTGGCAAACCTCGGGCCATTCCTAGAAAGATTAACACCCACTCACGAAAAGAGGCAAAAGGGGAACGCCGGGGAACATAGGAGCGCCGGATTGCAAAACGGACAACGGGGAAAATGCTCGGATGCATGAGACGAACATGTATGCAAAATGAAATGCACATGATGACATGATATGAAATGCAACACGCAAGCAATGACATGGCAACGACGAATAACTGAAGGACACCTGGCGCATCGAGTCCTGGGCATTACAGGAGTGTTCAACCTTATCACGAAGGGGTAAGGTGCTATTTATACCATGTCCAGAATAGAGCCGTTTGGACACAAGTTGACCACCCCGGATGATCTGGGACACCATCCGGATGATCCGGATCTGAGGGGTTGCAGCCGAAGCTGCGAGCAGCCGGACAGTCGGAGGCAACCCCGGATGATCCGGACAAGCCCCTGATGATCCGGATGCCTGACCGGACGATCCGGCTACAACATATGGCTTCTGTGAAAAACGGGCACGGTTATCCGGACAATCCGGAAGTGGATCTGGACGATCCGGGGAATAGCCCGGATGATCCGGAGGAACGTCCGGATGATCCGGCTTCAGCCACACCGTTCTGTGATGGAGAGCACCAATTATCCGGATGATCCGGTGCAGGGTCCGGCTGATCCGGGTGAAGCCCGGATGATCTGGGTATCCATCCGGATGATCCGGCTAGGAGAGGTGGTAGGTTTTGTCTAAGGGATATTGCTAGGGATTTTGTTCTATTGTGATAGAATTGTTTATGAGACAAAATGTGAGCAAGTCTTGAACCTACACTTCGGATCCCCTCTTAATAGTGCGGGGTTCCTATTACTCAAGAAATATAAAAAGAGCACAATACTCCATCTTTGTTTGCTCCTTTCCTTATTGATAATTTGCTTGAGTAAAATCTCATATGATGCGATCATGATGCTCACTAAAGAAAACCAGAGGACAGATGGCCTGTGTATATACTTAGCAAACAAGGTTAGTCCCCTATATGTAGGTTTGTCATCAATATCAAAATTACACTTTTAAGAGCAAGATTGCACTTTCAATCTCCCCCTTTTTTGGTAGTTGATGACAAACTACATATAGCATTTAATAGTGAAATGTGATACGAATGATTCTAGGAGAGTAGACTGGTATGTGTTTCGGTATGTGTTTTAGGAAGAGCTCCCCCTTAATTCATGCATATGGATGTGTTTTAAGAGGAGCTCTCCCTTAATGTATGCATGGAATAAGGTGATAAACATACAAAGTCATGCACATATGAAGTGGATGCCCACATTCGGAGTATAGTATAGGCATACATCATTAAAATCATCATAAGCAATGAATAAAGACAGCATACTTAAGCACTTGCATAGTGACATAGACTCATAACTCATGACCAAAGTACCTACCATAGACCAAAGTACCATAGTACCATTACAATAAGCACTTGCATAGTGACATAGACTCATAACTCATGACCAAAGTACCATAGTACCATTACAATAATAATAATGAGTCCACTAAAGCTCTAAGCATAAGCATACCAGACACACGCTGAAACTCCTCCTAAGAATTACATCTCCCCCTTGACAGCAAGTACCAAAAAAGGGAAAGACGGCCAAGAAAGTAGGAGAATCACGCATCATCCTCATCCTCAGCATCATCATCATCACCATCACTCAGATCAGCAGGTACAAGGAAGAACTCGGGGAACTCAGTGGCAGAAGGAAAATCGACCTCCAGAAGAGGAAGTCGAGTAGGAATAGGCTCATCAGGATTGACAGGACTGCCAGGACGCGCACGAAGACGAGCCCTAAGGGCATTTGCCTCAGAGATGCGGCGAACCTCCTCGGTAGCAATGTGAGTAGCAGTGTAGCGGCAGGTGTCAAAGATGGCTTTATGGGACTTCCCAATAAAGCGAGCAAGGCGGTCAAACGGCTTGGCGAAAGGTTTGGTGTGGCGAGAAGAGCTCTCACCACACGACGGAGCAGGAGCATTGCCCCTAGAAGTGTCATCACGCGGAGTCCACATGGTGTGAATGTTGTTCTTGTTGATGGGGCAAGTGAAGACAGAGTCAATGACGGTCTGAATGAAAGGAGCATGCGGAAGAGTACGAACCTTCAGACAACTAGCCATGTGAATCTCATGCCAAAGAAAATCTGCCATGTCAATGGGACGAGTGGGATTCTTCCATGAGTAGTACATCAAGTCAATGATGTAAGCTCGTACCATCCCATGATCCCCTTTCTTGGGAGCAATGGAGTTGAGGATGCACTAAAAAAGCCACCGGTATTTGAGACGGAAGATACTGATGTCATTAAGCTCCTTGCTTTGCTGTCCTGTGGATAGCTGAGTAGGAGGCATGGTGAGACAACTGCAAGCACTGATAGGCATAGCCTCAAACTTGGGATTCACCTCATGGATTCAAAAAGACACGCCTCAGATCGAGGCATGCCCAAGGCAGCGACAAACTCCTCAAAAGAGACAGTGGGCGAGAATGATGAGTCATCCAAGTGATCGAACGATCCGGATGGAAGAAACACGTGGCATAGAATTGCCGAATGGCAGCCTCATTCCAATCACAGTGGAGAGTCATAGCACGACGCAGCCCCATGCCCTCAATCTTCTCTAACACACCATCGAACTTGGTTGGATTGTTCTCAATGTAATCCAAGTTCACATAATGCTGAGGAGAGAACCCTAGATGAGCAACGACCGATTGATAGATGTCCTGTTGAACCAAGGTGCGAAACCGAGGATCGGTTGCATTGGTCGGGGCAGCAAATTGGTTGACTTCACTCCTTAAAGCTGCATACTCAGATGGATCCATGGGTGATAGTCGATAGTACGACGGCCACGGTTGGTGGGGTTGGCCATGGACAAAATGAGACCGGTAGGTGCGGCAGGCTGCGAGCTTGAGGTAGAAGCCGCTTTCTTCTTCTTGGCCTTGGTCGTTGAGCGAACCGGCACGAGCTCGTCCTCCTGGAGATCGTCCTCATAATCGGGATCATCTGCACGGCATAGGGACGGACGAGCACGACCTGGTGCTTTCTTGAGTGGACGAGCAGCTTCCTCGGAGTCCGTTGATGCTTGGCGACGTGGTTCTAGGCATACGCATTGGAGCGAGAAGAACAAAAAAATCGGCGAGCTCGATGAGTAACTGACCCTAGATGAGTACAAGAGGAAAAACGAGGAAGGGCGCAGATGAGATACCACGAGAGGGACCCGAGGAGGTCGACTTGAAGCTCCGGCCAGTACCACCACGGCCGACCACCATGGCGGAGTTTGGGGACGGAGGCCGAGATTGGAGAGGATCCAATCGGCCCCTGGGGAAAAACGGCGCGAGGAGGACGTAGATCGAGGCAATGGGGACCTGTGAGCACGAGATCAGGCTGGTTCGCCGGCCGGACTGGTGGGGCGGGGCGATGAGCAGCCGCCGGCGGCAAGGTGAGAGGGTGAGGTCGAGGGGAAAAGTAAAAGGATAACTCCCTGTGCCCCCCCCCCATGGCCCGATATGCTACTGGGCAAGTCGAAGACCCACCCGGATGTCCGGAAGGAGCCCCGGATGATCCGGGCAGGGACAGATGTCCGGAAGTGAGCCCGGATATCCGGGCAGACACAGCCCGGACGTCCGGATGTAAGTCCGGATGATCCGGCTAGCCAAAATTCTGAGATATGGTTCTGATGTGATGTATATATTTTGTGTGTGTTTGTTATAGATATATATATATATAAGTAGCCTTAGTCACAACAATATCTCAAACTCATATAAACACCCAAAAAGAATAATTAGGCTAAGTCACCATGTATGAGTATATATAACTTTGGAGACCAAAAATTTGAACTTTTAGACCCATGGTTATTACTCCATCATTTTAAAGTACTATGGACACAAAGTAAGTGTCATAGTGACTTTGAGAGTGTTGGTTCTATTTATGCATTATGTAAGGGAGAGAGTACTCATAAATTGAATGTCTCCCCCTAGGAATATGCCTACATCAAGACAAGACATTATGAAAATGCATGCATGAGTACGAGATTTCACATAATGTTGTCAAGCTCCAAGATACCAAGTTCATGCCTAAGTCGACAAAACCTTGCTTCATCCAATGGTTTGGTGAAAATATCTGCCAGTTGCAAATCTGTACCAATGTGATCAATGTGAATATCACCTTTCTCAACATGATCTCTCAAGAAGTGATATCTAATATCAATGTGCTTGGTGCGGAGATGATCCTTGGGGTTCTCAGCAATGTTGATGGCATTTTCATTATCGCATAGAAGAGGCACATTTCTATAGGTGATCTTGTAATCCTTCAAAGTTTGCCTCATCCATAATAAGCGAGTTGCACGGTGGCGGCAAAGCAATGTATTCAACTTCTACGGTAGAGAGGGCAATCAGTTTTGTTTCTTCGATGACCAACTTACCAAGGAGCGCCCAAGAAACCGACATGCACCGGAAGTGGACTTATGATCCACTTTGTCTCCGCCCAATCCGCATCCGTGTACCCAATGAGATCAAACTTAGCATCCTTGGGATACCATAGTCCCAACTTTGGGGTGTGAACAAGGTATCTAAGAATATGCTTAACCGCCTTATGATGACTTTCCCTAGGGGAAGCTTGAAATCTAGCACACATGCATACACTAAACATGATGTCTGGTCTAGATGCACAAAGATAAAGCAATGAACCAATCATAGAGCGGTATTTAGATGGGTCGAAGGGGATACCGTTTGTATCTTCAGTGAGAGTTATTTTGGTTGGCATTGGTGTCTTACATGGACTAGCATCAGACATACCAAACTTCTCTAAGATATCCTTGAGGTATTTTGCTTGAGACAAGAAAATTCCTTCTTGAAATTGTTGAATTTGAAATCTGTCGTGGATTTGTCACAGCAGATGTCCTAGCATAAGGACTTAGTCGTGGAGCCATCGCTACGGGTTTACTTGCAGGGGTTAAAGCGGACACAAAGACACGAGGGTTTTATACTAGTTCGGCCCCTTCGATGAAGGTAAAAGCCTACGTCTAGTTGTGACGGAATTGATGTAGTCTCGATGGCTAGGGAGCAAATAAGCTTCGCCTAGGCTCGAGTTGTGGTCGTCTGTCTTGAACCGCCGCCGGGTCGTCCCCTTATATACACGAGTGACGCCCGTCGGTTTGCAAAGTCCCAACCGGTTCATATTTGTATCCCGGTTGGTCTCTCTTTATTCCTAACTTACAATACAAGTTTATACCTCAGGCCGGTTTACGGCTACAAGTTCTAAACCAACTACAGGCCTTGGGCCTTTCCATGATTACACTACTAGTGGAGTTAACCTGGCCCAGGTTGGCTGGTTTACATCTAGTGGTAATATCCCCAACATTAGGCCCCAGATTGATTTGAACTGGTTCATGTCAATCCTTCACAGAAACTGCATCTTGGACATCTTCTTTGTTTGATAAACCGTCACATCGTCATTGCTTCTGACCACTGTAAACCGGCATAATATCGTTGCTTCTGGTCACTGTAAACCGGCATGACGTCACCTTGAAGTTTATCCTTTATAACGCCTTCTTTAATGACCGTCCCTGGATTCACGCGCTTGACCTAGCTTTTCTGCCTTATAAATAGGACCGAAGGGTCATTCTGTTTCTTCCTTCGCTTCCTCTTCTTCTTCTTCCTCGCGCCGCTGCCTTTGGAGCTCCGTCGTCGTCATCAACGTCTGCCGCCCCCGAGCATTGCATCAACTTTGTCAGACGGACGAACACCGCGGCCTTTCCCCGCATCTCCTCCGTTTCCGGTAAATCTCTTATCCTTCTTCAGTCTGTTCATCATCTTAGATCTGTTCTAGGGTTCGAGCTTCATACCACGTTCTTCATATGTTTTCGCCTTTCTAACTTTGAGCCATGCTATGGATCCCGTTCTGTACCAAACGACAACTCCTGCATATCTGCTGCACTTTCTCATCTTAACCCCATAGATTTTCTGCATATATCTACATATACCTTATAATGCATTTCCTGCTTCTTCTCTACTTTCGTGACGCGCTTCCTGTTTGCTGGAAACTCGCGTTTGATCCATAATAAACATGAAACCTTGTGAAACCTGTTTCTGTCCATTACTTTCGAAGCCAAGATTAGGCGGTTTAACTCATCATAGTAAAAAATTGTTAAACCGGCACCGGCATACCATTAGTCCCCTTGTTGAACCGCCGGTTCATATCGATATCGTATCATAACGAAGTGACGCAGAGGAAGCGCCCCGGTTTATAGCTTAAATCAACCACTCGCAATAAACACTTTCTTAAACGGACCCTTCTCCTTGTAGATCTTATGATGGCCAAACAGTGTCTGAATGCAAGCTGGGTCCCTTCCGCGTCTACGAGACACAACTGAATGAGTTAGTGTCAATTGGCGCTTTAGATGACGAAACACAATCCATTGGAGGGTTCACGGAGAGAATGTCCTCCCACACCTCGGGAAGGTGAAGTTGTAGTTTTCGCGGATCACCTGGCCCGGGGTTTCAAACCGCCCGGGTCAAAATTTTACCGGGACGTGATGGCCAATTTTCAACTCCGTCCCCAAGATATCGGCCCCAATTCAGTCACCAACCTGTGCCATTTTCAAGTGCTGTCCGAAGCGTATTTGCAAGAGGAGCCCTCTGTTGAACTGTTCAGGGATTTCTTCCACCTAAACCGCCGCACCGAATTCACCGATGGCCCCAATACCGAATTGGGCGGTATGGCTATCCAGAAGAGGAAGGAGATCACTTATCCCCACGTCAAACTCCATACTCATCCCAAAGAGTGGAACGCGACTTGGTTCTATTGCAAAGACACTTCGAAGGTGAAAATCCTTTACGGTTTTCGCCCAGGCGGCAAAACAACACTCATCCCTTTCCATAGCGATTGATCGCTAAAGAGAGAAGCGGATATGCTCCTGACTATCAAGCTTCGGGCCTTCATGGCCAACGGTTTGTAGGATCGATTTGCACGCTCTTTGGTTATCTTGGGGCATATTGCCTCTGAGCCGACGTTCGGTTTGATGTGCAATATACCGGCGGCGTCGATGACCCACTCCGACACACCAAGCCGGGCTGCTCGAAAATGAAGTCACGGATTGATGAGGAAGATCTTTGAATGAACCGAGCACCTTTGTGCCCAAACCGCTTGGCTCCTCATCGCACTTTCAACGCACCTCCTGCGGTAAGTCTCGATCGTGTCATTATTAAATACTGCTATTACTTTCATACTTCCAACTCTCAATTATTTCGATCCAGGTGATAATCCGTTTTGGAGCAAGAAACTCTCTCAAGACAAAGCGGACAAGGTGGGCGGCAAAACCGCCCAAAACGAAAGTTGTTAAGAAATCCGCCCATAAGAGGAAAACCACGGCTTTGTGCGATCCGCCATCGATGATGATGTGGGTAATCCGAACTTGATTCTCTTGGCTTGTTTTTACACGTCTTATTGATGGCGATGCTTGTCGATGATTGAAGCCAAAGAACGCAGGATTTGTTGAGGTAACCATTCTCTTCCGATTCAACAAATTTGCCTTCACCAAAATTTCGCCGGCAAACCGGAAAGTTAACTTTTCTCACCCTCTTGCTTACTTGGATCCCAAACTTCTTATGAAGACACAAAGAAGACGAGGCCCGCCGACAACCCGCAAGATAGCGGACGGTAGTTACCTCTGCGGTTTACCAAACAGCCCGCTCGAAGCGCCGCACCGAGGTTTCAACCTTTTATTACCTTGAATTCCAAAGCGGGTTTATTCCGTCAACCTCTTAATCCGTCCGACTCCGATTATCAGGTCACCTCCCATTCGTCCTCTGGCGAATCATTAGCCACTCAGCTACCACCTTTGAAGATAGCCGTCGGGTAAGTTCATACAGTCATATGCTTGTTGATTTCTTCTGTAATGTATGTGCCTTATTTCTGAATCTTTTGTTTCTTCAGAACCAAACCGAAACCCAGCAAGAAGGCTCGCTTGGAGAAAACAGCTGAAGAGGCTGCCGCTTCAGATCATGAGCAGCACGGATCTCGAAAATGTTGCCTTTGAAGACATTCCGAGTGATCCCCGGTTCAAGAAGATGTGATTCCCGAGGAGAGGCTTATGATCGTTTCAATGTCTGTTGATCCGGCCGCCCGCATCGTCGGTTTGAAAATCCTCACAGTCCAAGCTGAAACAGGTGTGCCACACGATCCGTCGAATCGAAGGATGACGACGTTGTAATCACTCGAGCAGGTCACTCTGAACCGGGAATGCCGCAACTCTAACCCGGCACATTGTGAAGAGGACTCTTCCACTTTTAACAAGGAAAGTGGAATGTAGAGCTGAAACATCGCCGCTATGAGCGCCCAAGACCTTCATTCCGGATATCTAAACCGCTTTCTGAAGAGCCGTGATTATGAAGCGGCTTGGTGAAACCGATGAGAGATAAGTTTGAGGTAACGCTCCTTTCCTTATTACCAATATAGTAAGCCTTGTAGCCCCCAAGGGCCGGTTTGCTATCTTTGATCAAACTGGTACTTGATAACTTTCTTTGATAGACTTTGCAATCTTCCCTCATAACCATCAGGGCCGGTTTAATTATGCATACTTAAACCGGCACTCCAAAAACTTCCTGACGACACTTTAATAGAATCAAATAGCCATTAGCCCCCAAGTGCTGAGTTGAATACTCGTATTGAACTTGGGACTTTTCCATGTATTAGTAGTAGAAAAATTGAAGGTACATTAGCCCCCAAGTGTCAAGCATATAACTATGTTGTGTGGTTGAGACTTGAACTTTAATTGCTGGCTGATCATACTGTCAATATGCAGGCTGAGGTGAAAATCAAGGATGATCGGATTGCCGATTTACAGGCGGCATTGACGACCCAGCAGGCCGAGACAGACAAAGCCAAGAAGGAGCTAACCATTGCCCTGACTGCTGCAGAACAAGCAAAGGATAACATGAAGAAGGAACAGGCTGTCTGGGCCACTGAAAAGGCCAACTTGCTCAAACGGGCAGAAAATGCTGAAGCTGCCCTTAAACCGGTGGTGGATGATCTGACAGCCGTGAAGCGGCAAGTGCATTCTATGACGGCAGCCATCTTCGGTAAGTTCCCTGTGAATAAGTGTAATTTACTCTTCCTGCTGCTCCAGCATTCCGGTTTAAAACTATCCTGTTATGAAATGCAGGCACACGCGTTGGGCACTTGGGGAATGACGTGCGGAAGAAACTGAAGGCTGTCTACACTTTAGTGGAGCAACAGATATACGAGCCAACAGCGTGATTACTACAATGTCACATAACAATCCAGCGCCGTCCCTGATCCAAGATACGCTGAACCGGCTATCCATCCTGCCTTCCCGGATTGAGGAGGTAAAGAAGTCTGCTGCACGAACCGGAGCCATCAACGCCTTGATCCGAGCCAAAGCCTGGGTGCCTGATTTTGATCCTGTGGAAGCAGCTCAAGGCTACCCCAGTGTGAAGGAAGACGGCTCAGACTTTAATGAAGAGGACTTGCGTGCGATAAACCGGGCGGTACGCCCGCTAGCTTGTCAGTTGGCCGAAGAAGCCGATTTAGAGCACTATCAAGCCCAATACAATGAGCAGAACAAGCGTGTGTCGGCCCCCACCTTTGAACCGGAAAACTTGATCCCTCCAATCCGTAAGCATACCTATGCACCTGACATTGAAACGTCGTCTTTGATTCATGAGGAAGCTGTTTTTCAAGCGCTGATGGGCATCGACTGGACGTCTGTGGATTTCCAGCCGATGGGTAGAGATGAAGATGCCGGCGAGGGCGACGATCGATCGTGAACGGAACCGATTTAAACATCTTTCTGTTTGTCCCAAAAACAATGATTCTCCTTTGGGCATCGTGTTGCCTTGTAATAGCTTTAGTCAAACTTTGCTGCTGGGTATGCCTTCGTGCATCGAGGAAACTTTTGTTTAATTCACACCCTGCGACCAAAAGATTGAACCTCGCGGCGGTGATACCGCTTGACGGTTTATAACATCAATATATTTTGTGTATTGAAAATCGATTAGCATGTGATACAAATACCTGCCGTACTTGGGCATGAAGCTGGCGTAGCCAATCTTGAAGTGGAGGCCTTTAAAAGCCATGACCGTCTGGGGAAATAATAGCTCCCACATAAGCGTGCTGAATCAGCACAAGCCCCCATGTTTCTCCGTAAGGATGAACCAGAAGGAGGTAAACCGGAAAAATAAAAACTTCGGTGTAATACCAAACCGTGTCCTGTCAGTTTGTTACTGACAGCTAAACCGGATAAAAAAATATTCGTCGGGTTGAAAAACGCAACAAAAAATCGAATACCAAATATGGCAACAAAGGCAATAACTCTTTGCAAAAAGAAAGCTTCATGGAGCTGGTCAGATGGCATTACCATGGTCAGACGCAACCAAGCCCCCCGAAGGCGTAGCGATGGTGCTAGTCGGCCAGGTCCCCAAAAGACTCTTGGCGAGTACGCCGGCCAAGTGGCGTGACATTGGTTCGGGTTCGACCAAGCCCCCAAGTGACGCTGGCCCTATTGGCCGACCAAGAGGCGTGACCGGTTCAGACATGACCGTGTCCCCAAATGATCTGGTGGCTTACGCCTATCAAGAGGTGTTGCATTGGTTCGGACACGACCAAGCCCCCAAGTGATAAATATATGTCAAGGGGTAAACCGGAGGCCGCTTTAAAACAGAAACACTCCGTGTAACCACACATGAGAAGAAAGACAGAGACCCCGCTTTAGCTGAGGCCCTGATTTTTATTATATCAAAGATAATATATACATTGCTATGCTATGTACATAAACTGAGCCGATGACTCATGTGTAGTAAGGTCGAAGATGAGCTACATTCCACGGCCTATTGGTCTCCTCCTCTGATGTACGTGAGTCTTTATGCTCTCGAATATCAACCAGATAGTAGGAACCGTTGTGCAGATTCTTGCTGACCACAAAGGGTCCTTCCCAAGGTGGGGATAGCTTGTGCATATCATGCGGTCTTGTATGAGACGGCACCAAATCTCCTTCTGAAAGGCTCTGGTTTTAACCCGCGATCGTGATAACGACGAAGATCTTCTTTGGTAAATCGCCGATCGAGCAGCTGCCATATCACGCTCCTCATCCAATGGGTCCAAAGCGTCTGTCGTGCCGCTTCATTGTCCGCTTCAACATAAGCTGCTACACGGGCGAATCGTGTCCGATATCCCGGGGAGAAGCGCTACGCTCCATAAACCATGAAGAAAGGCGTGTAGCGATGGACCGGTTTGGCGTAGTGTTGATACTCCATAGTACCGATGGGAGCTCTTCAACCCAGCACCCGGTGTTCTCTCGTAATGGAACCGAAGTCGTGGTTTGATGCCTGCAAAATTTCTGATTAGCACGCTCTGCTTGCCCGTTGGATCGGGTGCGCCATCGATGATACATCAAGCGGATATGCTCACGTTCACGTAATTCTTTCATAGCTCCCTTGGACAGATTAGTGCCATTGTCGATAATGATCTTGTGTGGAAAGCCAAACCGAAAATCACCTTTTGATGAAGCTGCACGCATTGTTGCGCATCACACTTCTCGACGAGTTCGCTTCAACCCACTTGGTGAACTTGTCCACTGCCACTAACAGGTGGGTCTTCTTGTCTTTGGATCGCTTAAAAGGCCCGACCATATCCAGCCCCCATGTCGCAAACGGCCACGTTATTGGGATCATCCGCAACTCTTGTGCCGGTACATGAGCACGCCTGGAGAATTTCTGACACCCGTCGCACCGCTTGACCAAATCCTCCGCATCAGCATGAGCAGTTAACGATAGAATCCATGACGGAATGCCTTCGCCACTGTGGACTTTGAACCGCATGATGCCCACAATCCCTTCATGGATTTCGTAAAATTTCACAACCTTCCTCGGGGAAACACAGCGTGAAATACGAAACACTTGCAATGATGCAACTCACCATTAAGAATCGTCATAGACTTGGGCGCGGATTATCGTCGGCGAGAACCTCATCGTCTCGCAACTCTCCTCTAGTCATATATGCAAGGTAAGGAACCGTCCAATCCGGAATAGCATGTAATGCTGCCACCAACTGAGCCTCCGGATCAGGAACCGCCAAATCCGCTTCACCAGGGAGCTGTACCGACGGATTGTGCAAGACGTCCAGAAAAACATTAGGTGGCACCGGCTTACGCTGAGAATCCAAACGGCTTAAAGCGTCTGCCGCTTCGTTCTTCCGGCGATCCACATGATCCACTTGATAACCCTTGAAGCAACCTGCAATGTTATCCACCTCTCGACGATACGCGGCCATGAGGGGGTCCTTAGAATCCAGTGCGGATACTTGCCGAGCCACCGGTCCGAGTCACGAAGCACTTAACCCGGCTTAAGTTCATCTCCTTAGCCATCCGGAGACCATGGAGCAAGGCTTCGTACTCAGCTGCATTATTAGTACAAGGGAACATTAAGCGGAGAACATAACAAAACTTATCACCTCGTGGGGAAGTTAAAACGACTCCAGCCCCCGAGCCTTCCAACTGCCTGGATCCATCGAAGTGGATAGTCCAGTATGTATGATCCGGCTTCTCCTCTGGTGCTTGTAACTCCGTCCAGTCATTAATGAAATCAACAAGTGCTTGTGACTTCACTGCTGTGCGTGGCGTATACTTGAGCCCATGCGGCCCAAGCTCGATGGCCCATTTCGCAATCAGGCCAGTCGCCTCCCGGTTTTGTATGATATCACCCAAAGGAGCTGAACTAACCACTGTAATAGGATGCCCTTGGAAATATTGTTTCAGCTTCCGGCTGGCCATAAAAACACCATAGACTAGCTTCTGCCAATGCGGATACCTCTGCTTGGACTCAATAAGTACCTCACTGATATAATAAACCGGCCGTTGAACCGGATATTCCTTTCTCGCCTCCTTGCGCTCTACCACAATGCTCGCTCACCGCTCGTGCATTGGCTGCCACATATAATAACAGCGGTTCCTTGTCAACCGGAGCCGCAAGGACAAAGGGTTGGCCAATTGCCGCTTTAGGTCCTCGAAGCCGTCAAGAAATGGACTCGAGACAAAATGATCTGTCTTCCTCAAAGATTCGGTATAAAGGAATGGCCTTCTCCGAGGCGGCCGATAAACCGCTCAATGCATAATCCGCCCGCCAAGCGTTGAACATCGTTGATACACTTCGGTTTAGCCAAGGAGGTGATGGCTTTAATTTTCTCCGGATTAGCCTCGATTCCTCTGTTAGACACCAGGAACCCCAATAACTTGCCAGCCGGAACACCAAAAACACACTTGGTCGGATTAAGCATCATCTTATAAATGAGCAGGTTGTCGAAGGTCTCCTTCAAATCGTCCACCAGCGTCTCCTTCTGTCTTGATTTTACCACAATGTCATCCATATAAGCATGCACATTGCGGCCGATCTGTGTATGCAAACAATTACATACACACGCCGATAAGTAGCTTGGGCACTCTTGAGCCCAAAAGGCATAGATACATAGCGAAGGCTCCAAAGGGAGTTATGAGCGCCGCTTTCTCCTGGTCCTTAATCGCCATTTTGATCGATGATATCCGAGTATCGCCCAAAAAGCAACCGCCACATCTAGCCGTGGCATCAATAATCTGATCAATGCGGGGAGAGCAAAAGGATCTGCTGGACAAGCCTTGTTAAGATCTCGTGTAGTCTCGCACATACACCAGTGCCGTTTTCTTAAGGACCAGCACCGGATTAGCAAGCCACTCTGGATGAAACACCTCGATGATAAAGCCACTGCCGAAGCTTTGGCTACTTCTTCCCAATGGCCTTGCGTCTTTCTTCATTAAACCGCGGAGGAACTGTTTTACGGTTTATATTTAGGATCCACATTAAGTGTGTGCTCGGCGAGTTCCTCAGACACTGGCATGTCGGATGGCTTCCATGCAAAGATGTCCGGTTCTCACGGATGAACTCGATGGCGCGCTTTCCTATTTGGGATCGAGTTGGCACCGATGAAGGAACTGCTTGGACGAATCACCTGGCACAAAGTTAACAAGCCTGGTCTCAGCTGCCGATTTAAACTTCAGATCCGATTCATGCTCTGTAGTAGGTTTCTTCAAAGGGGTCATATCTGCCGGATCAACATTGTCCTTATAAAATTTCAACTCCTCCGTGGCACAGACCGCCTCTGCATAAGCTGCATCTCCTTCCTCACATTCCAAAGCGACTCGGCGGCTTCCATGCACCGTTATTGTTCCTTTGTAACCCGGCATTTTGAGCTGCAAGTAGATATAACAAGGTCGTGCCATGAACTTAGCATAAGCTGGCCGCCCAAACAAGGCATGATATGGGCTCGGATTTTCACCACTTCAAAAGTTAGCTTTTGGATCGAATCGGGCTCATCTCCAAAGGCCACATCCAGGCTATCTTACCAATAGGATAAGCAGATTTGCACGGTACTACACCATGGAACACCGTATTGACGGATCGAGATCTTTATCTCGTGAGACCCATGCGACGGAAAGTGTCATAATACAATATATTGATCTCGCTTCCTCCATCCATGAGTACCTTAGTAAACTTATAGCCCCCAACACGGGATCCACCACCAAAGCCGGTGACCCGGATTATCAACCCGGGGATGGTCCTCTCGCTCCATACGATAGGCTGCTCGACCAGCGCAAATACCGTGGCAAAGCCGGTTCAATGAGTTTACCGCCCGTTTGTGAAGCTTCGATCCCGCTTGTCCAAACTAGTTGTGAAAACGTGATCTCGCCGCCATTCAACCGCTTTGGTTGGCTCGATAGCTTCGACCGCTGCTGCTGTTCTTTGGCCACCTTGATTACTCGATTCTTGAGATTGCCACGTTTCGCCTCGAACCGGAAGCTCCCCGACCGCCCATGGAAACCGGATCTGAACGCCACGACCCTGGTCATATCGGAAAGCATCGGAATTTTTGAACTCCTGCATAATATAACAATCCTTCCAAAGATGAGTCGACGGGGATTCCTTCGTTCCATGCTTGGGGCAAGGCTGATTCAACAAGTAATTTAAACGGTTTGTACTAGCATTTGGACCCCGATTCGCCTTGCCTCTGCGCCGCGGGCCTCTGTCTTGCGCATTAGTGTTGGCTACGAAATCCGGATTACCATCAGCCTTGCGCTTGCCCCCATGACCCTTGATCGAAATGTTGTTGCTTGGAGTTGCGTTCTTCTTTCCCTTCCTGCTTCATCTTCATCGCTTGGGATCCTTGGTACCTTTGTCGAATCGGCATATTTTACCAAAGCGCCATGAGGGTTCCCATATCATTGCGTAACCGCTTCATCGCCCCACTTAAATTTCAAAGGCTCAAACCGCGGTTGCTTTCCAATGTTATGATTGCCGAGTCGGCATTGATCCGGTCGAAGAGTGCAAAATCTCGGACACACGGCGTATCCAACGGGTTGTTGACTCCTTCTTCTGAACATAAGCCGCTTGGTCTACTATGGACTTGGGTTGTTTACATGTATCCTTGAAATTCGATAAACCGGCCCGTGAATCGACCCCATGGTGATAGAATTGGGTGGTAAGCTTTTCAACCAAGCACGCTTGTGCCCTCCATCATCATGGTGAAGTACTTTGCACACGCAGCTTCATCAACATCTAGCATCTCCATGGCCATCTCATAACTCTCAACCCACGCTTGAGGATAGATCGGCGGTGTAATTCGGCACCTTGCGGGCCTTTAAAATCCTTAAGCGAGCGCACATTGCGTAAAGCGGGACTAAACAGGCACTCCCAAAGCGGATGTGACTCCGGTCCGCAAAGGTGGTAGGGCGAACGGTGTGTGTTGATCCGCATCACCTGGCCGCTAACTCAGCCTCTCTGCGTGCGGGCCCGATCCACCACCTCCCGAGCATCATGGCGCCGCCTATCGGTGATTGCCTCGGGCGCTTCACGTTCCCGCACGTTACTTGATAGGGCCGGTTCATCCATGCGCCTGCTATAACTCCGGCTTGGACGGGGCGTAGAGTGAATCCGATCACGGCTGTATGAATATGCTTCTCTTTGGATCGGTGCGATCCGAGAAGCTCCTTAACCGGCGTGTCTCAACCGCTATGGGAATCTCCTTCGATCGATCGCCTCAATCGTGCATTGCCGCAACAAGGTTGTCCATAGGGTTGGAGTAGTGGCCCGGGGGTGTCTGTACCGGCGGAGGAATCACCGTGTTCTGCTGTGGGGGCTCCGTCAGGCACGGTTGGACCGTCGCTCCCGCTCCTGGTACCACAATCCGGTCTACCTCCTGTCTTTGGGCGGTTCTCGGGTCCGCTCGGGTGCGAAGAGGCTTCTAGGGTCAAACCCTGATGGCAGGCGCGATCTGTACTTCCGCCTCAGCACCTCCTGTGACGCACTCTGGTCGAGCATGAGTTTGTAAGCTTGCGCATCTAAAGCGGCCCGCTCTGTAGCCATATGCTCCTTTTCTGCCGCCAGGTCCGCTTTGGCTTGCGCGATCTGCTCTTTCACCCTTGTGATTTCTGCATTATGAGCCCCCTGATCTGCAGGGCTGTCCACCGTCATAAGTCTTTGCCAACGTGTCGAACAGATCGACAAAACTTGAACCGGCGGGCGCCGGGCCTCCTGCCCCGCTGCCGCCGCTGAACCGGAACGCATTGCTGCTGCGGTTGAAGAAAGGTTTGCGGCTGCGCATCGCCATGAATACACCGATCCGGTTTAAGCGGCTGGGGGTCCGGAATATCGTCACCGTCGGAACAGCCCTCGATCATATCATCCTCGCAATCGGTACAATGATTCGGTCTCTCCTGCTGAAGATTCATCGCCGGAATAAACGACGGTCTCGCTACCATGCTCTGAACCGGCGTCATACTCCCTTCCATGGGTGACTCCGACGAAGACATGCCTCGCGGCCGGTTTAACCCGGGCTGGTTGCGCGCGCTGAGCCGTCTCGACGAGGTCGGTGCAGATGTCCGGCTCAGGCCCAGGCCCTCCGATCTTGCCGATGAAGACGTGTATGCCGCCGAAGGGGACCCGGTATCCGTACTCGACTGAATCGGCCTCGGGACCCCATCCAGCATCGTCAATGTAGATCCGGCCGCGACGACTCTTGGTCATCCGGCCCACGACGTAGCCTTCGAGTCCTTTGAGCTTGCCCTCCAAGATCGTCAAACCATCGTGCGATAGCCCCACGGTGGCGCCAAGCGTCGATGGATTTGTCACGGCGGATGTCCTAGCATAAGGACTTAGTCGTGGAGCCATCGCTACGGGTTTACTTGCGGGGTTAAAGCGGACACAAAGACACGAGGGTTTTATACTAGTTCGCCCCTTCGATGAAGGTAAAAGCCTACGTCTAGTTGTGATGGAATTGATGTAGTCTCGATGGCTAGGAGCAAATAAGCTTCGCCTTAGGCTCGAGTTGTGGTCGTCTGTCTTGAACCGCCGCCGGTCGTCCCTTATATACACAGTGACGCCCGTCGGTTTGCAGAGTCCCAACCGGTTCATATTTGTATCCCGGTTGGTCTCTCTTTATTCCTAACTTACAATACAAGTTTATACCTCAGGCCGGTTTACGGCTACAAGTTCTAAACCAACTACAGGCCTTGGGCCTTTCCATGATTACACTACTAGCGGAGTTAACCCGGCCCAGGTTGGCCGGTTTACATCTAGTGGTAATATCCCCAACAAAATCCGAGGAAGAACTTCAAATCCGCATTGAGTGACACTTCAAAATTCTTGGTCATTGAGTCCGCAAACTTCTTGCACAAATGAATGTTAGGAGAACCAAAAATGATATCATCTACATAGATTCGGCATAAGATCAAATCACCCTTATCCCTCTTAGTAAAAAGAGTGGGATCGATCACCCCTCTCGCAAAACCATCATCGAGTAAAAACTTCTTAAGATGATCATACCAAGCACGAGGTGCTTGTTTGAGGCCATACAAAGCCTTATGAAGTTTATACACATAGTCTTTGTGATCGGGATCAACGAACCCAGGTGGTTGTGATACATATACTTCTTCTTGTAGAGGACCGTTAAGGAAAGCACTCTTCACATCCATTTGATGTAATGTAAAACCATTGAAAGCAGCATAAGCAAGTAAGATGCGAATGGATTCAAGACGGGCAATGGGGGCAAAGGTCTCACCAAAGTCCAAACCTTCAACTTGTGAGTGCCCTTGTGCCACTAACCTTGCCTTGTTTCGGATGATCACACCATTCTCATCTTGTTTGTTCTTGAAAATCCATTTTGTTCCAATGACGTTGTGCTCGGTAGGTGGCCTCTTGACTAATGACCACACTTGGTTGCGTTCAAAACTGTTCAACTCTTCTTGCATAGCAACTAGCCAATCGTTGTCCATCAATGCATCTTGTACCTTGATGGGCTCAAAACTAGACACAAAAGAAAAGTGAGCACAAAAGTTGGTCAAATGTTTACGAGTGACCCAACCTTCCGATATGCCGCTGAGTATTTTGTCAGCATCAACACGACCGGCCACTCGTGGCATGATAGAGGTAAGGGTTTCACGAGGTTCAACTTCATGTCCATCATCCAAATCCTCAACATATGGATCATTAACGTGTGGAGGAAGATCTTCTTGTTCATATTGCATTTGTTGAGGTTCATCATCAATGATTGGATTTTCTTGTTCTTGTTCTTGAAGATTGTCATGAGAAGGAACTTGATCATCTTCTTCAACTTGGGCTAAGGGTATCGGTTGAACAATAGGAGCTTGTGGTGGTATGGATTGTAACGCCCTCGATGCGGCTATATCTCCCACGTGTCGAAGCACGACTTAGAGGCATAACCGCATTGAAAGCAATGTCGCAAGTGAGGTAATCTTCACACAACCCAAGTACGAAATACATAAGGGAAAGAGATACATAGTTGGCTTACAATCGCCACTTCACACAAAAACATGAATAAAGCATTACATCATCCAGGTACAACCAAGGTCCGACTACGGAACCAAAATAAAAGAAGAACCCCAAATGCGACAAAAGGTCCACAACCGACCCCAACTGGGCTCCACTATTGATCAACTAGAACGAAACAACACGAAGGGCAAGATCTTCATCGAGCTCCTCCTTGAGCTTGATTGCGTCACCTGCTCGGTAACTTAGGCACCTGCAAACTGGTTTTGGAAGTATCTGGTGAGCCACGAGGACTCAGCAATCCCATTACCATGGGTATCAAGACTAGCAAAGCTTAATGGGAAAGGAAAGGGTAAAGTGGTGAGATTGCAGCAGCGACTAAGCAAGATATGGTGGCTAACATACGCAAATGAGAGCGAGAAGAGAAACAAGCGGAACGGTCGTGAAGCTAACAATGATCAAGAGGTGATCCTGAACACCTACTTACGTCAAACATAACACAGAAACCGTGTTCACTTCCGGACTCCGCGAGAAGAGACCATCACGGCTACACACTCGGTTGATGCGTTTTAATTCGGATCAAGTGTCAAGTTGTCTACAACGGACATTAACAAATTCCCATCTCGCCACATAACCATGAGCACGGCTCTCAAAAGTTTATACCTGCAGGGTGTCCCAACTTAGCCCATGACAAGCTCTCGCGATCATCGAAGGAATAGACCTTCACCCGAGACACTCCGATCAGACTCGGTATCCCGGTACATCAAGACATTTCGACAATGGTAAAACAAGACCAGCAAAGCCTCATTGGCCGACAAATCCCGATAGGAGCTGCACATATCTCGTTCTCAGGGCACACCGGATGAGCAAGACGTCGGGTTGGCATAGACCCTGGTTGCCCAGGGGGCGCCGGACATCGCTCGGTTTGGACCAGCACTTAGACAAGCACTGGCCCGGGGGGGCTAAAATAAAGATGACCCTCGAGAGAGCGACTCCCAAGGGAAAAGTAGGTGGTGGTGAGGCAAATGGTAAAAGTCAATGTTGGGCCTTGCTGGACAAGTTTTATTCAAAGCAAACTGTCAAGGGGGTCCCATAAATCACCCGACCGCGTTAGGGACGCAAAATCCGGGAACATAACACGGTATAACGGAAACTAGGCGGCAAGAGTGGAACAAAACACTGCATAAGGCCGAGCCTTCCACCCTTTACAAAGTATATAGATGCATTAATAATATAAGAGATATTGTGATATCCCAACATAAACCACATCCACCATGGAGAAATCTTCAACTTCACCTGCAACTAGCAACGCTATAAGAGGGGCTGAACAAAAGCGGTACATAGCCAAACAACGGTTTGCATAGGAAAGGTGTCAAAGGTTAGAGGTTCATGGCAATTTGGGATGGCTGGACAAACAGGTAATAGGTAGCGCAGCATAGTGAAAGAACGAGGCAACTAGCATAGCAATGATAGTAGTGAGATCCAGGGTAGCGGTCATCTTGCCTGAAATCCCGCAAGGAAGAAGAACGAGTCCATGAAGGAGACAAACGGGCGAAGAGGAACCACACGTAGACGAACGAACCCTCACGATCGCAACGAAACATGAACTAACAAGAAGAAGCACACAACATAGTAAACAGCCATCACATAAGCATGGCATGATGCACAATCAAGTATGATGCATGTCCGGTTTAATGAGGCATGGCATGGCAAAGTGCAACAAACAACACTACAAATTAAGTGGAGCTCAATATGCAACGAGTTGCATATTGACGGAACACCACATTCAAGTATTTAGTTCGCTCTCGTTTAGGTACACAACAATGTTAAATGTTGTTAAACATGTCAAGGGGTGAAGCATAATAAAACTACCTATCTAGGCAAGTTTAAATGAGGCCGGAACAACAAACAACAATTCCGGAAAATCCTCATGAGCAATATTCGAATTTGGTACTGTTCTGCCCTAAACACTATTTTAATGTTGTTAAACAGGAAAATAAAGTGAACCATGTTAAACTAGGAATTTTTCCACCCCATTTACATATAAAGTTTATTAAATTCCGAGTTACGGTCATTTAGTTATGAAATAAATCATTTTAACATGTCATTTGAGCAAATTTAAGCAAACAACATTTTAAATATTTTAAACATGGATGAAAGTGGCGTAATTATTAAACTAGACAAAATTATGAGCAAGTTTCATATATAATTTATTTAGATCCGATGCACGGTTAATTAGTTAGGATATGCATGAAGTGCAAGGGTTTTTCTGCAAAACAGTAATTCACTGGATAATGTTAAAATTGCAGCAGGAAAAAAAACATGCACGGGCCGAATTAAGCTGGCCCAACAGGAGGAAAAAAAATAGAGGCGGGGCGCTGGGGTGTGGCCTCACCCAGTGGGCCTTGGCCCGGTCGGCTTGGAGGCTGGAAGGGGGGCGCTGGGCCCGCCTCGCTATGCGATGTCCGGGAGGAGCCGACCAGGTCAACCAGCGGAGGGCGCGTCGTGGCTGCTCTGCTCGCTCGATGCAACCGGCGGCGCATTTAAGATGGAAGCAGGGGTAGCGGTGGCGATGTGGGATCTGAGGCCATGACGGGAGCAGAGGAGAAGGCCTCACATGGGCGATTTGGCGCGGGTCCTCGAGACGAGCTGCAGTGGCGGAGCCGAGGGCCTTGGGCGACGGGCGGATGGCTTGGGCGGCTGGTTCGCCGAGGTCGCCGGTAGCAGCGCTTAGGAGGTGGTGGCCTTTCGGGCTCCAAGGCGACGAGGAGAAGGCCGTGGGACGTAGAGGATGAGGAGAGGCTCGAGCGGTTGTTGGCTCCTCGCGGACGCGGACGACGACGGCTGCTGGGGCGGCGGACAATGCCCACGATCAAGGGAGGAGGAGGCATGAGGCACTGGTGCTTCTCGGGTCGAGCCCCATGGCCTTGGCGGCCTTGCTGTAACAGAGAGGAAGATGTGAGACGAGAGAGGAACAGAGCAAAAACAGGGGAGAGATGGGGAAGAAGGAACCAGAGGGAACGGGGAAGAAGGGAAGGGCAATGGCGCTCATCTGCCGGGTAGCTGGCGCCGACCGGCGGCGTGGCCGCGGTCAGGGACGAAGGGGCTGCGGGAGGTTCTCTGATCGATGGGTTGGATCGAGCGAGGAGGAGGGTTGCGGGCGCTGGTTGGTGGAAACGGATCTGGGAGGATCCCGAGGGGAAGAGAACTGGCGGCGGCGGTGGGAGGATGGGACAAGGCTCCTAATATTTAGGGTTTGTCCAAAATAGTCTAGGAGTGGACTATATATATGAAAAAGAGGGAAGTTTAGATCATCGGATCGAAATCCGACGGATGAGAATAACTAGGTAGGGAGTCCAAATAAGAAAACGGAGATACTTTGAAGACGTTTGGGGATGATCCGGATCCCACGGTAGCGACAAACCGGTTCGAGTCCGGGACAACTTTCGGACGCGCGCGAGGAGGGCTCGCGCGGGCTGACGAGAGGGGTTAGATTGGCCTGGCGGATTGTGAAGAGCGGGTTGGTCTGAGAGAAGAGGGGAGAGATGCAGCCCGGCACGGTTTCCGGAGACCGAAAACGTCCGACGATCAAACCGACTATATTGCGGTTGTAGGTTTAACGGTTGGGCTATCAAATGGACTCTGCGATGAAACTTGGCAGGCGGTCTGTCTACACTATAATAAGACCGCACGACAAGTTGCAACCCATTCCGAGAACATTTTTATGCCACTTATAAAATAATATTTCGGAGGTGCCGCGGGCGCGTGCGAGTGTGGTCGGGCTCAGAACGGACAACTTAGAGAACCGGCGGAACACGAACGGATGCAAGTTTTGAAAAACATGCAGATGAAATGCAGATGATGACATGAGATGAGATGCATAACAAGAACAAAATGCAAAACAACAGATGAAACCCAACCACGAAGGAAAAATCATATAGCATCTCCGGAAAAAGGCAAGAGTTGGAGTTATGAATATGGAAAGTTGCATCCGGGGCGTTACAACACTCCACCACTACGAGAGGATCTCGTCCCGAGATCTAGGATGGCACCGGAGGGAAAAACGGAAGAGGAAGAGAAGAGGTAAAACTAAGTTGCTTCTTTGACAAACGAGTGAAACCAATGAACCTTGAAAGGTTGAACAAAGTGAAAGAAAGAATACAAAGAAGATGACGAGATTGCAAACACTCCATTATCGAAGAGGGACAAGGAAACCTTGTAGGTTGAAACATGGAACAAGAGCTCCATGAACCAATAAGAATATGCCCACAACGGTATAATGAGATAGCCAAGGAACAAGAATGGCAGAATTTGGACAGCACTCCGGTAGAAAAGAGAAGAAAACTTGATAAGATGAAAAGATATTGAAGAGATGATACAACACTCCGGTTAAATGGATAAGTAAGAAAAGAACACGATCCTCACAAAACGAGGTGATGGGTGAAGAGCACAACATCACAATGCCTCCGTAATGAAAGAATAGAAGTTAGACCGTTGGGATAAAGGGACGGAGAAGAAAATGACAACTTTTGCCACAAGTGAACTTGGAAAGCATCCTTGCAAAGAAGAATCGAATGGAGTTGTTGGAAAATCAACAACGAGAAGCACAAGCTTGTTGTGGGCTTATGGCAAACATCTCAAAATGATGAGGTGACAACCGGCCACCAATGGAAACACTTGATTTGACTAAGAGCACCAAAGAGATGAAAAACTGCTTTCTCCGAGAGGATAGGAGAAAACTTGGATCATTGATAAACACCATAATAGCAACATTCCTTAGGGAAGGCTTTAGGTGAAATCTTTACCAAGATAACTCCAGAGAAGAGATTGATGGATTTAAAATACCTCATTCTTGACAACATGTGAATCACGAAAGATGAAAGGAAATTGTCAAGAATGATATAACACCATCTCAAAAGATAAGGTAGGAAAATTGCACTTTGGAATGCAAGAAGAAGAATATTTGAGCGCCTCAAAACAAAACATGTGTTGAGCATCATGTTTATTTTAGAGTATAGCTTGGCGAATCGAAACTTCAAGAGAAACCTTGAAGAACAATTGAAGAATGAAAAGAATCCTTGATGAACCACCATGTAGAGCCTCCATGAAGAACTCCGGTAATAAAAGGATGATAAAAAGAAAGAGAAGTTGAAAACACAAGGCGAAGCCTTGCAATGATTTAGATGGAGCTTCGCGATAATTAGAGCTTGGAACTTCGGAAAAGAAAAGATGAAGCATCTCGAACCAAGAATGTGATATGATGAACAACTCCGAAAAGAAGAAATTAATCATTTGGATGAACAGTAATAAGAATTACGTTATGCCTATCCTTCACCAATTTAAATTGATGACAAGCAACGGATTTGGCATACCGCTTATTCTCGTAGAAAGGATTAAGAGAGATATAGCGCAAACTTGAGAAGGTCTTCAACGATCCACCGGTAGGATTGGAAAGAACGAATGAAATGATACGGTAATAAAGGAAGAGGAATCCTGAACGAACCACCGTAAGAATTGAAAATGAATGTAGCAAAGGCACAATTCACCGGGAAGAATTTGAAAACGAATGAAGATATTTGAGGGGATTTAGATACATGAGAACGAAGAGAACATGAACTGATTAGAGGATATTTAAACGAATCACCGGTAAGACTTGGAGAACGATAGCTACACGCTGAGAATGAAGAATTATGGCATGATGACCTTCGGAAGAAAGAAATGGAAACAACTCAAGAAAAACTCCGGATGGTAAGAAAAGAATTGTCACAACCAAAAACAATTATGAGAGGATGGCATGAAGCTAGAACCATGAATATTCAAGAGAATGGACCAAGATTTAAGAGAAATCCTTCTTCGGTCTTCAAATGATGAGAATGACAACGAGAAACACCACCAAGAATTATTGAGATACACCGGAAGAATCAAAAGCGAAGAGGTTGAGCCAACTATGAAAAGAATTTGAAAGATCTTGGAGAAAAGCATTTGACTGATGATAACTCATTCTTATGTCAAACTTGGAGAAGAATTTAGGATAGCTCGGGAAAATAGAAGAGTCGTAAGATCACTCGAAAAGACACGTGGGTTAGGGCCCACTCAAAAGAAAACACCGTTGGAAATGATTTAAAAGAGATGTTGCACGGTTGAATTAAATGACTTGAATGAGATACCAATCTCGAAAGAGCTTGAACAATTACTTAATGGAAACACGAATCTTGTGAGATATCTTGAGCACTCGAATAACAAATAGCGAGAAGAATGATAATGAGGTGCACGGTATGAGAAAGCATTAGAAACGAGGAAAGGAATATGATGAATATCAAAAGCTTGAATTGGATCCACCGGAGAAGAGACAACAATGAAGGATGATGAACTTGAAACTGTTGAGCATCTTCATGGGAAATCACCGGATAAGAACATTGATTGAAAAGAGTGAAGTGACTTCACATGAATAAATGGATACTTGATTAAGAAATCTGTGTCCTTGAAGAAAAAGGGTGGGAGGGTGGGGAAAACAAAGGCAACTTGGGATGAACGAAACAAACACCGTTGAGAAAACTTAGAATTTATCTTGCGGATGGGGAGAATGATGGGATCCACTTGAAGAGAAGCACGCCGGTAGGAAAAGAATTAACATGACAACCTCAATGATCAAGAAGGATTGGTACTCACATAGAAATATGAGAACACCATTTAGGAAAGGTATGGATTCAACATTTGACTTTGAAGCAACTTGAATACCACAAATAAAACAAAACAAAGGATTTGGCTTGCAGAATAAGCCGGAACAAACATATGATAGAGATTTACCCAATCCCATATCATGCATCTGTCGAAAAGATATTCTAGGAGCTACTTGAATTCCACCTATAAACTCCGAAACTTTCGGTTATGCAATGCGGTGTTGGGGATACGGGGAAGCAATATATCTCACCCAAACTAACAATACCTACATCCAAGTTGTATCCATCCGTCAACACATAACCAAGAAACCTTCGAAATCGTGTACCTCAACCTTCAAAAGCATCCGTTATACGAGTCATGGCAATACTCCGTACTCACCTCAAGATCGGGTTATCGGGTTATCTCACCAACAACTGCATAAAAGAGATTTTCGATGTCGCGTATTAAACTCGGTATTCGAATCGCAACGATAAAATTATGACGACAACACCTCGAGCTCAACTCCCGGGACACCTCCATAAAAAAACCCCGCCGACGGGAGGCACCAAGACAATGTTGTCATCATAAAACCATCGAACGATTCTAAGATACCAGCGTGATCCTAAAAAAATTTAGTGAAATTTGAGAAGAGAAGAGTCAAAACTCTACGTCGGGATACCTCACCGTAGCAGCGAAGGACCGAGGAGTAAAAAGAATTCTAACTCTCCGATATATATAATCCTAAATGACTCAAAACATTTTCTAGACACAACTCGCCGCTAAAAACGATCAGCGGTGGGGCTCCTAAGGTCGGGAAGGCTCGATTACCAACTTGTAACGCCCTCGATGCGGCTATATCTCCCACGTGTCGAAGCACGACTTAGAGGCATAACCGCATTGAAAGCAATGTCGCAAGTGAGGTAATCTTCACACAACCCAAGTACGAAATACATAAGGGAAAGAGATACATAGTTGGCTTACAATCGCCACTTCACACAAAAACATGAATAAAGCATTACATCATCCAGGTACAACCAAGGTCCGACTACGGAACCAAAATAAAAGAAGAACCCCAAATGCGACAAAAGGTCCACGATCGACCCCAACCTGGGCTCCACTCTCGATCAACTAGAACGAAACAACACGAAGGGCAAGATCTTCATCGAGCTCCTCCTTGAGCTTGATTGCGCCACCGCTTTCGGTAACTTAGGCACCGCAAACTGGTTTTGAAGTATCCGTGAGCCACGAGGACTCAAGCAATCCCATTACCATGGGTATCAAGACTAGCAAAGCTTAATGGGAAAGGAAAGGGTAAAGTGGTGAGGTTGCAAAGCAGCGACTAAGCAAGATATGGTGGCTAACATACGCAAATGAGAGCGAGAAGAGAAACAAGCGGAACGGTCGTGAAGCTAACAATGATCAAGAGGTGATCACGAACACCTACTTACGCCAAACATAACACGAAACCGTGTTCACTTCCGGACTCGCCGAGAAGAGACCATCACGGCTACACACTCGGTTGATGCGTTTTAATTCGGATCAAGTGTCAAGTTGTCTATAACCGACATTAACAAATTCCCATTTGCCACATAACCGCAGGCACGGCTCTCGAAAGTTTATACCTGCGGGGTGTCCCAACTTAGCCCATGACAAGCTCTCGCGATCATCGAAGGAATAGACCTTCACCCGAGACACTCCGATCGACTCGGTATCCCGGTACATCAAGACATTTCGACAATGGTAAAACAAGACCAGCAAAGCCTCCATTGCCAGGCCGACAAATCCCGATAGGAGCTGCACATATCTCGTTCTCGTGGCACACCGGATGAGCAAGACGTCGGGTTGGCATAGACCTCAGTTGCCAGGGCGCCGGACATCGCTTCGGTTTGGACCAGCACTTAGACAAGCAATCGGCCCGGGGCTAAAATAAAGATGACCCTCGAGAGAGCGACTCCCAAGGGAAAAGTAGGTGGTGGTGAGGCAAATGGTAAAAGTCAATGTTGGGCCTTTTTGGACAAGGTTTATTCAAAGCGAACTGTCAAGGGGGTCCCATAAATCACCCGACCGCGTTAGGGACGCAAAATCCGGGAACATAACACCGGTATAACGGAAACTAGGGCGGCAAGAGTGGAACAAAACACCAGGCATAAGGCCGAGCCTTCCACCCTTTACCAAGTATATAGATGCATTAATAATATAAGAGATATTGTGATATCCCAACATAAACCCTGTCCACCATGGAGAAATCTTCAACTTCACCTGCAACTAGCAACGCTATAAGAGGGGCTGAACAAAAGCGGTACATAGCCAAACAACGGTTTGCATAGGAAAGGTGTCAAAGGTTAGAGGTTCATGGCAATTTGGGATGGCTGGACAAACAGGTAATAGGTAGCGCAGCATAGCGAAAGAACGAGGCAACTAGCATAGCAATGATAGTAGTGAGATCCAGGGTAGCGGTCATCTTGCCTGAAATTCCGCAAGGAAGAAGAACGAGTCCATGAAGGAGACAAACGGGCGAAGACGAACCACACGTAGACGAACGAACCCTCACGATCGCAACGAAACATGAACTAACAAGAAGAAGCACACAACATAGTAAACAACCATCACATAAGCATGGCATGATGCACAATCAAGTATGATGCATGTCCGGTTTAATGAGGCATGGCATGGCAAAGTGCAACAAACAACACTACAAATTAGTGGAGCTCAATATGCAACGAGTTGCATATTGACGAACACCACATTCAAGTATTTAGTTCGCTCTCGTTTAGGTACACAACAATGTTAAATGTTGTTAAACATGTCAAGGGTGAAGCATAATAAAAATACCTATCTAGGCAAGTTTAAATGAGTAGGAACAACAAACAACAATTCCGGAAAATCCTCATGAGCAATATTCGAATTTGGTACTGTTCTGCCCTAAACACTATTTTAATGTTGTTAAACAGGAAAATAAAGTGAACCATGTTAAACTAGGCATTTTTTCACCCCATTTACATATAAAGTTTATTAAATTCCGAGTTACGGTCATTTAGTTATGAAATAAATCATTTTAACATGTCATTTGAGCAAATTTAAGCAAACAACATTTTAAATATTTTAAACATGGATGAAAGTGGCGTAATTATTAAACTAGACAAAATTATGAGCAAGTTTCATATATAATTTATTTAGATCCGATGCACGGTTAATTAGTAGGATATGCATGAAGTGCAAGGGTTTTTCGCAAAACAAGAATTCACGGATAATGTTAAAATTGCAGCAAAAAAAAACATGCACGGGCCGAATTAAGCTGGCCCAACAGGAGGAAAAAAAAAGTCGTGGGGCGCTGGGGTGTGGCCTCACCCAGTGGGCCTTGGCCCGGTCGGCTTGGAGGCTGGAAGGGGGGCGCTGGGCCTGCCTGCTTGCGATGTCCAGGAGGAGCCCGACCAGGTCAACGCATGAGGGCGCGTCGTCCGCTGCTCCTCGCTTTCGAGCCTGGCGGCGACGAAGATGGAAGCAGAGGGGCGGTGGCGATGCGGGATGCAGGACGCGACGGAGAAGAGGAGAAGGCCTCGCTGGGCGACGGCGCTGGTCCTCGAGACGAGCTGCAGGTGGCGGAGCCGAGGGCCTTGGGCGACGGCGGCAGACTGGCTTGGGCGGCCTGGTTCGTCGAGGTCACCGGCAGCGGCGCTAGGAGGTGGTGGCGCGCTCGGGCTCCAAGGCGACGAGGAGAAGGCCGTGGGACGTAGAGGGATGAGGGAGAGGCCTGGAGCGGCTGCTGGCTCCTGCGGACGCGGACGACGACGGCTGCGGGCGGCCGGACGCGTCCACGATCAAGGGAGGAGGAGGCATGAGGCGCTGGTGCTGCTCGGGTCGAGCCTCATGGCCTTGGCGGCCTTGCTGTAACAGAGAGGAATATGTGAGACGAGAGAGGAACAGAGCAAAAACAGGGGAGAGATGGGGAAGAAGGAACCAGAGGGAACGGGGAAGAAGGGAAGGGCAATGGCGCTCATCTGCCGGGTAGCTGGCGCCGACCGCGGCGTGGCGTGGTCGAGGACAAAGGGCTATGGAGGTTCTCTCGATCGATGGGTTGGATCGAGCGAGGAGGAGGGTTGCTGGGCGCTGGTTGGTGGAAACGGATCTCGGGAGGATCCCGAGGGAAGAGAAGCTGGCGGCGGCCGGGAGGATGGGACAAGGCTCCTAATATTTAGGGTTTGTCCAAAATAGTCTAGGAGTGGACTATATATATGAAAAAGAGGGAAGTTTAGATCATCGGATCGAAATCCGACGGATGAGAATAACTAGGTAGGGAGTCCAAATAAGAAAACGGAGATACTTTGAAGACGTTTGGGGATGATCCGGATCCCACGGTAGCGACAAACCGTTCGAGTCGGGACAACTTTGGACGCTACATGAGGAGGGCTCATGGCCGACGAGAGGGGTTAGATTGGCCTGGCGGATTGTGAAGAGCGGGTTGGTCTGAGAGAAGAGGGGAGAGATGCAGCCCGGCACGGTTTCCGGAGACCGAAAACGTCCGACGATCAAACCGACTATATTGCGGTTGTAGGTTTAACGGTTGGGCTATCAAATGGACTCCGAATGCGATGAAACTTGGCAGGCGGTCTGTCTACACTATAATAAGACCGCACGACAAGTTGCAACCCATTCCGAGAACATTTTATGCCACTTATAAAATAATATTTGGAGGTGCAGCAAGCGCGTGCGAGTGTGGTCGGGCTCGAACGGACAACGGAGAGAACCATGAACATTTAACGGATGCAAGTTTTGAAAAACATGCAGATGAAATGCAGATGATGACATGAGATGAGATGCATAACAAGAACAAAATGCAAAACAACAGATGAAACCCAACCACGAAGGAAAAATCATATAGCATCTCCGGAAAAAGGCAAGAGTTGGAGTTATGAATATGGAAAGTTGCATCCGGGGCGTTACATGGATGTTGAAGTAGTTTGATGATGTGTGAGACTTCCATCTTCTTCTTCATCATCATGAGGTTCTTGTTCCATAGGAAGAAGTGCACCAACACCCATGGTCAAAATGTCTTGAGAAGAATCTTCTTCACCTACATCACTTAGATCAACTTGCTCCCCATGGGAGCCATTAAATTCATCAAACACCACGTCACAAGTTTCTACAACACATCCATTGGATTTGTTGTAGACTCTATAGGCATGAGAGTTTGATCCATAGCCAACAAATATACCCTCAATCGTTTTGGATTGAAATTTTCCTAACCATTCTATTTTGTTGAGGATGAAACATTTGCACCCAAATACACGAAAGTACTTGACATTTGGCTTGTTTCCAGTTAGAAGCTCATATGGAGTCTTTTCCAATATAGTGCGGAGGAAGAGCCGGTTTGATGCATGGCATGCAGTGTTGATGACCTTCGCCCAAAAACTATGTGGTGACTTGTATTCATCCAACATTGACCTTGCCATCTCCACAAGTGTGCGGTCCTTCCTTTCGCTACACCATTCTGCCGAGGAGTGTATGGAGCTGAATATTGATGCTCAATCCCTTCATCACTAAGGAATTCTTCCAAGGTGTAGTTTTGAACTCAGATCCATTGTCACTTCTTATTGCCAAGATTTCTTTGTCAAACTTGCGTTGTGCTTGCTTGGCAAAGTCAATGAAAGTGATCTTCGCCTAGATCCTTGGACTTGAGGAAAACACCCATGTATATCTTGAGTAATCATCAACAATGACAAGTCCATACTTTTTCCCACCAAGACTATCCCATGAAGGAGGCCCAAAAAGATCCACATGAAGGAGCTCCAAAGGCCTTGAAGTAGACACAATATTCTTGGGTGGGTGCTTTGATTGATGTTGCTTCCCGGCTATACATGCACTACACACACAATCTTTCTCAAAAGAGACATTTGTTAGTCCAAGGATGTGATTTCCCTTTAAGAGATCTTGAAGATTTCTCATACCGACATGGGCTAGCCGGCGATGCCATAGCCACCCCTTGTCGGCCTTGGCCATTAGACAAGTTGCATGGAATGTGCTCTCTTTCGAGAAATCAACCATGTAAAGGTTGCCATCCAACTCTCCAACAAAGGCCACTTCGAGAGTATCTCTCTTAAAGACTTTCACATCCGTTAGTCCAAATAGTGTATCATAACCAACAGATGCCAATTGACGAACAGAAAGTAAATGATATTTAAGGGATTGGACAAGCATGACATTTGCAAGAGACATGTCATTTGTGATAGCCACCTTCCCCAACCCAAGTACCTGTCCTTTTGATCCTCCACCAAACATAATGCTCATAAATGGTTGAATAGCTTCCATGAAATCGTAGAGCAATTTGCTATCTCCAGTCATATGATTGGTACATCCACTATCAATCACCCATTTTACTCCACCGGAGAAGGCAACCTACACACAATTATTACTTGGTTAGAGGCACCCATCTTGCAATGGGACCTCTCAAGTTAGTCACAAGGGTCTTAGGGACCCAAATAGCATAAAACCGAAATGCATTTCGAGGACCAACAAACTTTGCATAAACTTCTCCATCCTTAGTCTTACGAAGTACATAGGATGGAGGCATGAACTCTTTTGGCTTGTTGAGAGTGGGCATGCCCCTTGTGGCCTTCCCACTAGCAACCTTACCTTTCTCCTTGTGTCCTTCTCGTACAAAAGTTTCTTTTAAAGGAGTGGTGCACTTTTGAGAGAATGTCTTCTTCTTGCTTGTGCTTGGGTCAAACCCGAGTCCCTCTTTGGCGAACACTTCATTGTGTTGGCTCAACACCTCATTAAGGTTCTTTTGCCCTTGAGCACATGTCATGAGCCCTTTCTCAATTTGAGCCTTGAGAAAACAATTTTCCTCAAGAATAGATGCTAGATCACTACTAGAGTTAGTAGAACAAGCATCAACATTTATAATAGGAGATGAGTAGGCCTTAGCTAGAGTTTCAAGATAAGTAAGTTTGAGCGTCTCAAAACTCTTTGTAAGAAGGGTGAGCTCTTCTTCCTTAGTCTTGAGGGACATGGATAGAAGCTCACAATCCTTAGAGAGAGAAGCATGAGACTTCACAAGCTTACTTTTATCATTCATCAACTCTTCACAAGAGCCAATAGCCTTTTTCAAGGAGGCAAGATCTTTAGTATGAACATCAATATTTGTGCCAATTTTAAGCATAGTTCATCATTTCGTATTTCCTCATATTGGACTTTCCGCTCAAGGATTTCACATTTTCCTTTTCCTCGGTGACGAGGGTTTGAGTTCCTTAATGGTGATGGTGTGCTTACTCACCATCTCCATAAGCATACGAAACATAGTGAGCTTCTTTCCTTTGAGGGAGCACATGAATTTATTAAGTTTAGCAAGCATAGGATCATTTAGATCATCATCCTCATAACTATCCTCCGCATCAAGATATCATCACTAGAAATAGGAGGAGTGAGAAGAGGAGGGTTTGATCGTGGGGTTACCTTGACCTTGTCAGGAGAGTTTTGATCCTCTCCATCTTCTACCACGGCCTTCGCCATGAGGCACTTGTGAGCGTTGCCCTTGTAATCCTTCATGTAGTTGTAGGTGACAACTTCACCACTCTTATTGACTAGCCTCAATGTGTTTTGCGAATCTTGAGCAACTCCGGTAACACCACTAACATCATCCGGATCGGATTCTTCTTGAGCAACCATTGCTTTCCCATCTCTCTTCTTGAGCTTGGAGTTCAAAGGATTTGGCAACTTCTTCTTAGGAAAGGTCTTGGGAAACCTTGGTCTATCTTCTCTCTTCTCATAAGGGCACTCATTTGAGAAGTGGTTGGTTTCCTCACAGCTTGTAGCATTTTCTTACTTTCTTCTTTTGGAATCTTCCCTTGAATTTTCCCGCGCTAAACTTCTTGACAAAGAGAGCCATGTCTTCATATGACGGGCCCTCGTCGGATTCAATCTCATCACCATCTTCATCATCATCATCTTCTTCTTCTTCACTTTGCTCATCTTCACATACATGCTTGGCCTTCAATGCAAGATTGACCTTTGATGATGTGGAACCATGCATGGCAAGATGTTTTGTGGCATTAGCCTTTGACTCTTCAAATAGTTGAAAGGTGGATATGATGTCATCTGTAGTCATTTCCTTGAAAGTATGGTGTTGTCTTATGTCCCACACCATTTGATGGTGATATGGAGCAAGAGCATGAAGCAATTTATCCACAAGGAATCTCTTAGTCATGTTGAATCCATCTTGTGTCTTGTCACACTCACACGACTCAATATCGGCAGTGAGAGTCATGAGGCGCTCATGGAGTTGATTGGGGGTTTCACCTTTCTCCATACAAAAGTTTTGCAATTGCCCCTTGGCAATTTCATATTGAGCACTCCGGAGGGTAGAGGTGCCAGTCTTGGATCGTATGATACTTTCCCATAGTTCCTTGGCACTTGTGATGTGTATGAACGGTCTCCTTTGCTTTTCATCCGTGCCTCTCCTTATACACATGATAGCAGTGTCATTGAGGTTCTTGTCATATATTTCTCTTGGTGTGGGGTTCTTTGGATCAACCACATGATAGCCATACTCCAAGATTTCCAGCATCTCGTCATTTCCATGTCGAAGATGATTCTACATAGCAACTCTCCACAAGGCAAAATCGGAAGTGGCAATTAGTAAAGGAGGTTTGCCTTGAGGGTTATATCTTGGTTTCTCAACCTGAGGTCTTGCATAAAGCCAAGGAACACTGGCGTGTTCATTGCTAGGAGGTTGTTGACCAAGTGATGGAGTAGGCACAGTTGGCCTCAAAGCACCACCACCCGAGAGTGGTGCAAGCCTTTGTGGACAACGTGGCTAATCTCATTTGGACTAAGGCCTCAAGAGAAGCATCATGCTCCTCTTTTGCTTAGCAAGGGTCGCTCTAGATCCTCCTCGACGTAAAGGTCTTGACTTCAGAGGAAGCCTCACCTTTATCCTTAGGATCTACAACTGTGGAGTCCCATCCGGTTCATCTCGCTCTAGGCGGTTAAGCCACAAGAATAGGGCACGAGGCTCTGATACCAATTGGAAGGATCGAGATGGACCTAGAGGGGGGGTGAATAGGTACAATTACAAATTTTAATTATTACTAAGCAATTTTAGGCAATAGAGCGGAATATGAAGGTGAGCCTAACAATTGCTAGTAAGTACAAAGTACTAGGCAAGTAACACAAGCATATAAGTGAGCAAGCACAATAAGATGTAAGTAAGTGCAATCACAACAAGTAACCACAAGTATAGAGTTAGGGTTAGGAATAACCGCAACTCCAGGAGACGAGGATGTATGCCGATGTTCACTTCCTTGGAGGGAAGCTAGTCACCGTTAGAGGGGCGGATGTTACCACGAAGGCACACCTACACCACGAAGGCTCACCATATTCTCCCTTTGAGACAACACCACGAAGGCGTTTCTCAACCACTAGTGGTAGACCTTGGGGTGGTCTCCAAACCCTCACAAACTTTCCGAGGGTAATCACAATCATTGATTCCTCACCGAATGACTCCTACCGCCTAGGAGTCTCCAACCTCCAAGAGTAACAAGATCCAAGGGGAAAGACTCAAGACTTGCTCAAACTTTGATTTGCTTTGGTCACAAGAAGGGGAGGAAGAAGATCTTTCTTTTGATTGGAACAACTCTTCGAAACTCTCAAGAATCAAGCCGGGATCTGGGATTTAGTGTGTGAGCAAGAGAGGGGAAGCACTGGTGTTCTTGAGGCGTGTTTGTGTGGAGTGTTCAACCTTATCACGAAGGGGTAAGGTGCTATTTATACCATGTCCAGAATAGAGCCGTTTGGACACAAGTTGACCACCCCGGATGATCTGGGACACCATCCGGATGATCCGGATGTAGGGGGTTGCAGCCGAGCTGCGAGCAGCCCGGACAGTCCGGAGGCAACCCCGGATGATCCGGACAAGCCCCTGATGATCCGGATGCCTGACCGGACGATCCGGCTACAACATATGGCTTCTGTGAAAAACGGGCACGGTTATCCGGACGATCCGTAAGTGGATCCGGACGATCCGGGGAACAGCCCGGATGATCCGGAGGAACGTCCGGATGATCCGGCTTCAGCCACACCGTTCTGTGATGGAGAGCACCAATTATCCGGATGATCCGGCAGGTCCGGCTGATCCGGGTGAAGCCGGATGATCTGGGTATCCATCCGGATGATCCGGCTAGGAGAGGTGGTAGGTTTTGGCTAAGGGATATTGCTAGGGATTTTGGTCTATTGTGATAGAATTATGAGACAAAATGTGAGCAAGTCTTGAACCTACACTTTGGATCCCCTCTTAATAGTGCGGGGTTCCTATTACTCAAGAAATATAAAAAGAGCACAATACTTCATGTTTGTTTGCTCCTTTCCTCATTGATAATTTGCTTGAGTAAAATCTCATATGATGCGATCATGATGCTCACTAAAGAAAACCAGAGGACAGACGGCCTGTGTATATACTTAGCAAACAAGGTTAGTCCCCTATATGTAGGTTTGTCATCAATATCAAAAATACACTTTTAAGAGCAAGATTGCACTTTCACCTTGTCCATCACCACGGCCAAGTCCACCACCAAGGCCAAGACCATCACCACAGCCATTGCCACCACCACGGCCTAGACCACCACCACGAGCTCTACCACCACCACCACGGCCACTACCACCACCACGACATCTTGTAAGTCCTAGTTGCCGACCTCTTTGTTGCCTAGATCCTCTTTGGCTAACACTTGGTTGGCTTGGCACTTGTTGGCTACCACTTGGTTGGCTTGGCACTTGTTGGCTACCACTAGGTTGGCTACCACTTGGTTGCCTTGGCACTTGTTGGCTACCACTAGGTTGGCTACCACTTGGTTGTCTTGGCACTTGTTGGCTACCACTAGGTTGCCTTCGCTTTTGTTGGCTACCTCTTGGTTGGCTTGGCACTTGTTGGCTACCACTTGGTTGGCTCCTTGTGTAGCTCCTTGTTGGCTTGTGCTTGCATCATTTGTCTTGGACCTTTTCCTTGGTTTCGTACATTTTCTTTTGTTGTGGCCATGACCTTTGCACTCCCCACAACGGGAGCTCTCACGAGGCTCTTGGAATTGGTCGTTGCCCGCTTCACGGCGCGCCACCATGGCCCCATTCGTCCATGTCTCCTCTAAGACGCTTTGTCGACGCTACCCGCTTAACAACCTTCAACTCTGGATCCGGCCATAGTTGAACTCCATGATACTCCGGCCATTGTGATTGGTCAAAGTACGGGTGAAAGCGGGGAGCCCATGTTTTCTTGACCATCATGATTGAGAACTCGGACTCCCTCACAGTGCGTGGGTGATTGATGTCCACATTCCTAAAGCGACCGGCGGTATACAAGTGTGAGCATGGGAGATGAAGCAACAACGGCCTCCCGCAAGTGCAATCACATTGTGTTAACGACACCTTGAAAGCCCGACCTCCATGTTGCCGGCCATCGTTTGTGGTTCCTCCTGGCTCTTTCACTTTGTACTTCCACTCTTCATTGTCATATAATATAGCTTCTTCTGAGTCCGCCTTTCGTGATTGAAATACCAACCATTCATCAACTTTGGGTGGGAACTTGTACTTGTACTTCCGTGGGTTCTCACCCGCTATTTGTGCATCGGTTTCCATCGAGTACTTTACAAAGTACGCATTCATCTTGTCAAATGTGTATTGAACTATTGCGATCACGGGTAATCCACGTGCACCTTTGAGCACCCTATTGAAGCATTCCGCCATATTGCTTGTCATTTGACTGTATCTCCGGCCATCTTCATCAAAGTCACATGCCCACTTGTTCGGTATTGAATGTGCCTATTGAGAAAGTCTTGACCCCGCATCAAGTTTTTGTGTGCGAGCAATTTGTGGTACAAAGTGGCGAAGCACTCCTGAGAAAGCAAGACAACAATCTTGAAGATCATCGGCCAACTCCTTAAGGCCACATGCCCTATAGAAGTTCGAACAAAGTTCCTCATGCACCATCTATGGTGCAACGAGCATGCCCGCAATGTCAATCTCCACGCGCTAAGAATTCCTTGATGCCGATCCGATATGAAACAAATTTCCCTTTGAGCGGGTAACACCTTCGTCCTCAAAAGATGCAGAAACCACTCCCAGTTGTCATTGTTTTCCACCTCAACCAAAGCAAATGCCAATGGCAACACCCGATTATTGGCATCACTTGCTATCGCAACCAACAAGGTGCCCTTGTATTGTCCGGTCAAGAACGTGCCATCAATTGTGATGACCGGCCTACAATGTTCGAAAGCCCTCACACATTGCTCGAACGCCCAAAAAGCACGGCCAAATACTCTGACTTTCCTTCCTTCATGAACCGTTGTTTGGTGCCCATGAGGCTCGACCACATGAACCATGCCCGGGTTTGTCCCGGCCATGGCTAACAACAACCTAGGGATTCAGTTGTATGCTTCCTCCCAAGTACCATACAACATCTTAAATGCGGCTTGCTTCGCCTTCCATGCCTTGCCATACTTCACCTTGTAGTGAAAGATGGCTTTCACAAGGTCAATGACATGTTGGACGCTCATTGTTGGAAGTGTGGATATTGAGTTGGAGAGCCTGTAAGCGATGAACTCGGACGTGAGTTGTTTGTGGTTTTGGGACACAATCTTGCCATCCACCCTTTTGCCTTGGCACATGTGAGTTGGCACACAACTCACTACGTGCCAAGTGGGACCTCCTTTCCATGGTCTTGCACGCACAATCCATGGACATATTTCATCTTCACATGCACATGCAACCGTGTAGCGCACTTTGACGTCCGAGTGCACCACCTTATGTGGACGATAATGCGTAACCGAGTAGTTGTCGAGCCACATCTTCAATTCCAAGAAGGTGTCGAACTTAGAACCTTTAGCAATGCGGTTCTTGTCGTCTCCCAAATCACGATAAGATCTTGGCCTAACCCCAAGAGGTACACATTGGCCACCATCTACCACGGCTTCATCCGCGAGACTAACATCCTTGAACAATGTAGTCCGACGATCCCGACCAAATACCTTCTCGAAAGTTTTGGCCTCCTTCACCGTGAACCCCTCCGCATCAACTTGTTCATCAGGACCATCGTCATCCGAGTCCGATGCATATGAACGGGAAAAAAGGATGGAAGGGTCCATTGTCTCTTGCAAGTGATATTTGTCGAGATCACCCACATTGTTGTCATGGAGATCAACTTCATTGTCATCGTCCACATACTCATCATTGTCCTCTTGCAAAGCTTCATCTTGGTTGTTTGTAAACGGGCTCAATGTTGGCCTCACTTCTTGGGTCAAAAGAGGTTCAACAATTTCATCTCGCTTCAAGGGTGTGGGGCCACTAGCAACCAAAGGGGAGGGGTTCCGGTTCAAGTCCAAACGCAAACTTGAATCAACCTTCTTCGTTGCAAATAACTCAAGAGCCTTGTCTAGTGATTCGGCCACCGTCTCCTTGTATGCAACCCAACGTTGCTCCGAGTTGACACGCATTGTCTTCCAACGGATGTGCATTTCAAAACCAACATTATGCCTTCCCTCCAACTCTATGATATCACTAGGGTCCGTCCAATTCAAATCTTCCCTAACTTGTTGCAAGAGCTCTGCATAGCTAGGACTACTATCAAACACCATGTCAACCTCATCCGGGTCCGGTTCTACATTGCCTTTCAAAAAGGCATCCTTGTCCCCATGATGAACAAACACACATGTTCTTCCCATCCCTATAAGCATTCCAATAACACAAGGTAACATTGCTTCCATGAGTACTAATACAAGGATTAACATGGAATAGAAACCCTAATATATACATCAAACAACAACCCTAACCCTAACCATAACCATAACCATAACCCTAGCCATAAACCTAACCCTAGCACCAACATAAGAACACCCATAAGAATAACCCTAGCATACTAACAAAGCCTAACCATAGAAATTGGCAAACAAACATCTCACATTTCCATGCAAATCTCTAGATCCAAACAAAACTAGGGTTTCCCCAAACAAGCAACAAATGAGCAATGGGAACTTTACTTGGATCAAAACAAGGGGAACGGAGAATATTACCTTGAGGGAGGGTTTGACTTCGAAATCCACGGACAAATTCTTCAAATTTGCAAGATTTGAGAGAGAATTTGAGAGGGAGAGAGGGAGAGAAAGCTTCGGGAGGAGAGTGGGAGAGTGTGTGGTGTGGGGGGTGGGGAGGCACCGAGTGGTCGATAAGTCCTGATCTGGCCTTACGGCTGGGCGCTGCACATTACATGTGTGGCGCCTAGCACGGGCGTTACAGACTTCTTGAGTCTTGAGCCTGTGGATCGCCACGATAGGCGGTGTGTAACGCCCGTGCTAGGCGCCAGACAAGAGGGGTGACGCCGCCGTGGCGGGCGCTACACAAAAAGATTAGGGCTGTGAAATAGTTTCATGGTCAGTTCATTCTGTGAATTGATTTCGTCCATAGATCAAAATGGTCAAATTTGCCTATTTTTGACGGATCAGATTCTGATGGCTCCCGAAGATCGCCCACTACGTCCATCATTTCCTTTTTTCACACCTAACTCGGGGTCGAACCGGCTCTCGCTGTCGGGTCATAGCAGGCGCGCTCGTGCCTGTCTCCTCCTTCTCCTACCCAACCAACGTGCCGCTAACCTTGGGACCACCCACACGGCTGGCCCGCCTCGGCGTCGGCGTCGCCGTGGCAGCCTTAGTTAATCCCAGCCTAACCCCCCAATTATACCACCACCACCACTAATCTCATCCTCCCTCTCCTCTCTCTATACAGTACGCTCGCGGCTCGCTCAGCTTTGCCTCCTTCCCTTCCCCGCCGTCGCCGCTGCTTCCTCCCTCCCTTCACTCTGCCATATAAAAATGGCCCGCCGCGACACCTCACACTGACACTGCCTCGTCCCGACGAATCACGCGCACACATTCACACTGGGCTTGGACTCCTGCTGCTGCCGCCGCTTCGGGAGCTAATAACAAACAGCAACGGAAGCTGGTTCCGGTGGATCCTCGCCGCCGCCGCAGCTAGCAAGCCGAGCGGAACTGGATCCGGCGCGGGAGCAGGAACCGCGCGCGCGCCGGGGCTGTCTCGAGGGAGAAGAAATGTAAGCCGCAGGTACTTCAAATTTGAGTTCCTTCCTCTGTTGCTGTTGTTGTTTCCACCGGTGCGCTAGCTAGCAATCCGTAGAGCGGACGGCTGTTTCTCCTTCTGGGTTGTGGAGGCGTCCTCTTGCTTGGCCTGCGGTCTACTGAACCGAGGCGTGCTCTCGAGGCTTCTCTTTCTTCTGGCTTTCTGCTTCGCCAGATCTGAGTGAGAGCCGTCGGCATGGCACGCGTGATCTTGTTCGGTTTCTGCTCAGAGCCTGCCTTCTTCTCCGCTGATTCGTTGGGACCCGGCTGCGACTGCAAGAGCCGCCGGCCGGCAGATCTGGAGACTGGAGCTTCGGTGGGTGCGGGCACCATTAGATCCGCTTCTCCCCGCGCGCGCTGCTGCTACTCCTACTACCATTAAAGGTTGCGACGAAAGAAATGGAAAGAGTTGCCATTTTTCCTCCCTCGCTGAGCCGTACACGGTTGGTTTCTTTTCCCATCTCGGCTGCTGGCCCAGGTTGTACTTGGTACGCTGTGCATCATCAAGCATGGGCAACCCCAATTCTCGCATGTTATGTCACCGATGACAGTTATTTCTTCTCCTGCTGCCGAATTGATTACTGTGGTAAAGCGCACAGCTCATCTCAACCTTGTTTTCCCTTTTCCTGCCGGCGTCTAGCAATAAACAAAATCAAAGTATCATCAAGCAATTAGAGAAAGTTTTTCTCTCTCGTCCTGGACGTAGTACTCGCTGAGCCATTATTGAGCCATGATGGGATACTCTATCCGAATGACCAATCGAATGCACCTTTGCTACAGTTTCGTTTTGTCCCTTCTCTCCAAATTTCATCATTTCATTTCAACGAGTAGAATGTGTATGCTTTACTGCTCTTTGCTAGCTTGCTTGTTTCTTCGCTGCTGTTGAATTACTCATACCTCATTTTGATGAAGAAATTATTATTCCCAAGCGTGTATTTCCAATGTATATGTAAGTACCGGCTACGAACTCATTGAACAATTTCAAATCATGATGGACTTGTTTCTATCTTCTGCAGATACCGTCGATCAGTTGAATTACAGGCCATCTTGAGAGCTGGATAGTACTGAAAATGGGTGTATGGAGCTTCAAGAGGAAAGCTCTGATGTCGGGGCTTTGGTCTCAGCACCATCAAGGAACCTGTCATCCTCTTCCTCCACATTTGTTTCTGCCAACCAGTCACCTTTCTTCACACCACGGTCACTGTCTGCTTGTCGCCCGGAGCATGCTCATGTCGAGCACAATAACTCCCCGACTGGCATCGCGCTGAAAATCGGTGATATTCTTTCCAGTGACACTCTGGTACAGCGGGGGCAGTTACCATCATCAGCCAACACAAGGTTATTGCTAGACGATGCTTCTCCTGCTCCCAGCCTTTGCACTTCAAGTAATTTTGGAACTCCAGCAATTGTCTATAACAATCCCAGCTTCATTTCAACCTTCAATGGCCCATACCAAGGTAGTTCGTCAGCGACTCCAACTAGCAATTGTGATCGTTCAACTCGAAAGGAGAAACAGAAGAGACAGGTAGGAATATATCGGAAATCTTCGTCCTCTCAACCTACGCCATCAGCAGCTTCTGCCAGTAGGCTTCGGACCTATGATGTGTACATAGGGTTTCATGGTCGCAAGGCTTCACTGCTGAGGTTCACAAATTGGCTTCGTGCAGAACTTGAGATTCATGGAATCAGTTGCTTTGCTTCTGATCGGTCCAGGTGTCGGAATTCACACAGCCATGATGCTGTTGAGAGGGTAATGAATGCTTCCACATATGGAATTGTCATCCTTACAAAAAAGTCATTTGGCAATCCTTATACCATTGAGGAGCTCAGGAACTTCTTCGGCAAGAAAAATCTGATCCCTATATTCTTTGACTTGGGTGCTGCTGATTGCCTTGCCAGAGATATCATAGAGAAGAGAGGAGAACTGTGGGAGAAACATGGCGGTGAGCTGTGGATGTTGTATGGTGGAATGGAGAATGAATGGAGGAATCAGTTGATGCTCTTTCTCGGTGGTAGATGTGCAGTTAGAAGCGAATGATACCAATTGAGAGCCTCCATACTGCAAGCAGTTATTCTTTTGGCCACGAAATTAGGTAGGAGAAGTGTGGTTGATCGGGTGAATAGGTGGAGAGCAAGGGTGGAGAAAGATGAATTTCCTTTCCTCGCAATGGTGATTTCGTCGGGAGGAAAAAGGAGCTCTCGGAGTTGGAGCTCATCTTGTTTGGTGATGTCAAGGGAAGGGAAAAGAAGTATTTTGAGCTCAAGACAAAGCAACGAAGAAAAGGCCCTGTGAGTGTCTGGTCTGCTAACAATTATGAGCAATTAAATGCAGATACCATCAAGGGAAAGGAACCAGTTATGTGGAAGGAGACTGAGGAAGGCATTGAGATGCAGAGACTGGGCACTCCACTGCAGCATGGCCGACAACAGAGAGTGAAGAACGGTGGGAGATATGGGAGGAAAAAAAAAACTAGGAAGATACTCTATGGAAAGGGCATTGCTTGCATATCAGGGGAATCTGGAATGGGCAAGACAGACTTGGCTTTGGAGTACGCATACAGGTTCTCCCAGAGATATAAGATGATTTTGTGGGTCAGGGGGGAGAGCAGATACATTCGACATAACTATTTGTCTTTGCGGACTCTTCTGGAAGTAGATTTAAGTGTTGATACCCGCTTGCATGAGAAAGGAAGTGACCGATGCTTTGAGGAACAGGAAGAGGAAGCCATTGCCAAGATAAGACAAGAACTGATGCGGGACATACCGTATTTAGTTATCATTGATAATCTGGAGAGTGAGAAGGACTGGTGGGATAAGAGAGTCATAATGGACCTTCTCCCACAGTTTGGTGGAGAGACTCACTTCATCATAACAACACGCCTTCCACGGGTGATGAACTTGGAGCCAATGAAGCTTTCTTATTTATCTGGTGCTGAGGCAATGACTTTGATGAAGGGGGCTGTCAAGGAATACCCGCTAATGGAAATTGATGCGCTCAAGGTCATTGAAGAAAAGCTTGGGAGGCTCACTCTTGGCCTAGCTATTGTTGGAGCTATACTCTCGGAGCTTCCAATTACTCCAAGCAGGCTTCTTGACACGTTGAATCGGCCATCGCCCATAAGAGATTTTTCTTGGAATGAGAGAGAAGTAATCAGCTTGAAAAATCATGAAATCCTTGTTAGACTCCTGGATGTCTGCCTATCAATATTTGAGCATGCAGATGGTCCCAGGAGTCTGGCAATTCGTATGGTTCAAGTGAGTGGTTGGTTTGCACCATCTGCAGTTCCAATTCATATGTTGGCTCTGGCTGCACATAAAATCCCAAAGAAGCATCGGAGGGGTCCAAGGTGGAGGAAGTGGTGGCGAACACTAACTTGTGGCCTTGCAGCTTCAAGGATGCAGAGATCTGAAGCTGAAGCAGCTGCAATGTTGATGAGGTTTGGAATTGCCAGGTGCAGCGCAAAGTCTGAGTATATCCAGTTCCATGATATGATCAGGCTATATGCTCGCAAGCGAGGAGGCACAAGAACGGCTCAAGCTGCGGTCCAATCAGTGTACCTTCGAGGATCAATCAAACATTCTTCTGAGCACCTATGGGCTGCCTGCTTCATGGCTTTTGGATTTGGTTCTGATCCTTTTCTGGTAGAACTGAGGCCATCTGAGTTGATGTTCTTTGTGAAGCAGATTGTGGTGCCACTTGCGATAAACACATTCATCACATATTCCCGATGTAATGCTGCGCTGGAGCTGCTGCGCCTGTGCACGGATGCATTGGAGCGTGCAGCTGAATCCATGCTATCTCATGCTGGCAAATGGAGAGAAACATCAATCTCCTGCTTTAGGCCAGTTCAGTCAGAAGCCCAGTACACCTATCTTTGGCAGGAGCTGGCTCTTTTGAAAGCTTCTGTACTAGAAACACGGGCGAAGCTGATGCTCCGAGGCGGACAGTATGGCATCGGGGATGACCTGATACGGAAGGCCATATTCATCCGCACTTCCATCTGCGGCGAGCACCACCCCGACACGGTCTCGGCTCGAGAAACCCTCAGTAAACTAACAAGGCTTCTTACAAACGTCCACCTTAGTTGATTCATATAGCTTAGGACTTCACCCATATATTCTTTTTAGTGTGGCTTTTTCATAATCGCCGTACAAATACCCCCAGAATATCAAATAACAAAGTATATTTGTCTTCATCATTTCACTTCTTTTTTCTTTTTGCTACTGTTACTAAATGTACCCTATCTTATTTCATCCCTGTTAGGACTCTCTTCAAGGTTCTACCAATACATGTTGCCTTTGGTGTAAGCTACTATGTTGTTGTTACTAGATTGTACTAGTACTTCCAACTGCATGCACAGAAGACTTTGAATTGGTGCTTGTAAGTTCTGTCCTGTCTGATGATAAGATGCCATGATTTTGTTCGAAACTGTGATCCGGTACAGAATCGGCTCTGATGGGAGATGATGTCGAATTGACGCATGAACTATTTGCATTTTTGCCGTGTCTGTTGATTTGAGCGCTGAGCATTGTTGCTGCGAATGATGCCTCTTGAGCTTGCACGGTCGTATGCTGCCACTGGAATTAGGTTGCGAAATTACTTCACACACGACAATTGCCCTCACGATTCTAGGACGATAGCTTATCCAACGGTGTTGTGCAGTTTTGCCTTTCCAATGGACAGTGGGATATGTTGTGTCGTCTTGAAATCGTCCCAGGGATGTCGTCTGTATATCAATTAGGTTGAGGAGAACATGTGGCCCCTGAACCGGCACCATCCTGTTGTCCACTCAGCCCATGTTCCCTCTGATCAATGAATTTACAAATTTCATCTTATTTGTCCTATATTGGTGCACTGGTGCTCACTTTTAGCATTGTAGTTCGCAACTTAGTGACTGATATTAAACTATCTAGAAATAATTTCATCTGAATGCTAGAGTGACCTACTAACATGGAGCCGTAGCTGCAGGCACATCACTACCTGTTTCTTTCGTGCAGTAGCTACCTGTTGCTGAAGGGGGGCTGGAGAAACATAAAAAAATATTCAGATTCGTGAAATCTAGTGCTGAATTATGGGGTGAGCTAACAACAATAGCATATAACTTAATTTACTTTCAAAATCCTCCTCTAGATGACCAGGCCCTCTCTGTTCCTGATCTTGCTGCTAGCCAACTCGTATAATTTCCAGAAGGCAAGAATTAGTACCATGTGAATTTTGCATTAAAAGGTGTTATACACATTCAACAATAATCTGCAGTATGGCACAACCTCAAAGCATCTTTTCTAAACAGAGGCAAAAGATTTGTCTCATCCATTAATTAAGTAGTTGGACAAGAGTTCAACAAAAAAAAAGCCTAATTATTGCAAGGTTATTACTCTTCTGTCATGATTTGACCCAAATATTCCACACCCGCATTGATCAAAAGACTTGCCTCTTTCTTGGTGACATCAAGGAGGATGAATGGAGTAACAACTAACAAGCATAGTGAGTGAAAGCATTGCCCTTTTATGGATTCTTTGGCGTGGTGGGTTCAGTGGAGGATCTGCTTTGATGATAGATGGTGTCGATTTGACAGATGACCTATTTTCTGTTTTGCCGTGTCGTTGGTTTAAGTGCTCAGCATTGTTGCTGTGATGTCTCCGTCTTTGCATAGCCGTATGCTGCCACTAGAATTAGGTGGAGAACATGCGGCCCCTGAGGCTGCACCATCATGTTGTCCGCTCGCCATGTTCCTCTGATCAATGAATTTACAAAAATCATCTAATCATGGATAATTTTATGTGAATGCTAGAGTATCCTACTAACATGGATAATTTTACTGACCACCTCCTCTAATCTCTGAATAAAGCACTAGCATCGCATAAAATTTGTATTACGGTGCTGCACGCATTCCTCAGTACGCTACCACCTCAAATCATGTGACCAACCTCCATTCCATTTTTAGTTTTCACGAAGAGAGAGAGTTCACAAATGCCAAATAGTCACCGACGTTCAGTTGGACCAAGAAAGATGTTACAGACAGGCGAAATGTCAAATCTGTCTAGACGATGTCAGGGAGAGACTAGAGAGAGAACACAGCAACAGTACAGCATCAGGGACCTGGGCCAGGAGCTTCATGGATGGGGATGCAATGCAACGGACTTGGATTAGCGGCAGGAAGGAACAGATGAGCTGCACCGCGCCGCAGCTCAGTCCATCGACAGTACAGGCAAGGAAAAAATAACAACGAACAAGAACAGATGTCTCTTTCTCTCTCTCGGGTGCGTTATTGCATCTTCCGGCGAAGACCGCCAGCGCGCGCGCGCTCACTTCATCTTGGCCTCCGTGAAGAGGACGTGCTTGTTGACGCGGGGGTCGTACTTCCTGAACTCGAGCTTCTCCGTGATCCGGCGAGGGTTCTTGCGCTTCACGTAGAAGAACCCCGTGCCGGCGGCCGACACGAGCCTGATGAAGATGGACGCCCGCTTCGCCTTCCCCATCCCGCTGGCGACGATAAGCTGGAGACGACCGGATCAGAGCGCAGAGATCATTGTGCTGCAGGGGCAGGAACCTCCCATTTTGGGATTAAAGCGAGGGAGAAGATCGGGAGAGAGGAGCGGCTTACGAGGTGGCGGGATTCGACGACGAGGAGGGGCACACCGGATCGTCGGTTCCCTTTTCCGGTTCTTGGGGCGGCGCGGCGGCTAGGGTTCTAGCGAAGAAGCAGGAAATGCTTGCTGGTGGGGAGTGCGGCGTGCGGAGGGGAAGGCTATACCTTCCGTGGGCTGGGCCGGGCAGTGGCGTAGGCTTCCAGCTCGAATAGCAAACGAGTTGGCCCTCTTGCAGTCATTCTTTTTACAAGCAACTATCTTCTTTTTTTTTAGGGAAAAAAAAGCAACCCTATCTTTTTTGGAGACACACTTAGGGCCAGTTTTTTTTGGGTGGCTTCAAAAATAAGCTGTCTCTCCCCAGCTTAAAAAATAAGTCGCCCTCAAAGTTTGTTGAGACTTCTAAATTAGTTATTCCATAACTAGTTTATAAGCCTCAATAAATAAGAGAGACGGCTTATAGAAAAAAGTCGGGAGGAGGCAGCTTATTTTTTAAGCCGGCGAAAGAATTGGCCCTCACTATAATGAACAAGACCGAAATTTCCCTAGCTTGCCATCCAGAACCTAATTTGGACCACGAATCACCTTGAAAAGAGAGTTTGGGATAATTGTGAGCTTTGTCCTCTTTGTAAAAGAGCAAACGAGACGGACGCATATCCTTTTATTGATTGTCGCTTCACGTTCAGAGTGTAGACAATAATCAAGGATTCCTGCAAATAATAATAATCAAGGATTGACTCAGGTTAGACATGTTAGACTTGTCACTATGGCCCGTGAAAGAAGCATTAGATCTTGGTGGACTTGCATGTCGCCCCGGTGTTACAAACCAAAAGGCGATGACCCATGCTTGTGGACTCTATGGAACGAAATAAATACCTTTGTCTTTCGAAAGAATCTACCTCGCCTCATTATATCCCGCAACTCATCAAGGAGGAGGTCAAAATTTGGGTCACCGTAGGGGCTTAGCACCTGAGTAATATATGATGTTGCAAGAGTGAAATCTTTTTCTATATCCATATCTTTGTTGTCAATCTCCTCTTGTCGAGCAATAACTCCATCACCTCTCTTCGCAATTAATTAACTATAAAAAAAATCTTTTGCCTTTGTTTTAAAAAGCCTATCACTTTTGAGTTAGAGAAAAAAACCACCAGTCGCCAGAGAAACCCTCTGCTTCCCCCCCCCCCCCTAATATGCTTCCTCAGTTCCCTCACCGCTAACGGTCTCTTTAGTACAGGAAGGTTAGAATGAGAGATCAAGTCTAGGTATTTATTTTTATTTCTTTTTACGTCAGATTTTTTATTTAAGTGGAGACCGTTTCTTTAGTAGAGATCATGCCACACATAAATGAAATTTAGAACCTAATTCATTTTCATGTGGGTGTCATGGCCAATGCAGGCAACCCCATGGAACCTATGGTGGTTTTTCTGGCAGATCACTAGCTCCAATTTCAATGGATTGTCATCCCACCTTTCGTCCTATCTTAGTGGCAATGTATGTATGTTTCGGTTTGGAGTTTTTTTTTTGTGTTTTTCATTTTCTCTGCTTCAGTATTATCAAAAAGGCTTTCGCCCCGCTTTATATATAAAGCACTGATATCAATTACCCAGTACAAACACACACCACCACAACACACGCACACCTAGGACAGGATAATAGGCAATGAGCGCAGCAACACCACCCCCTAGCACTACCGCCGCGAAGAGATGAAGCCACATACGACGAACCATGGCCTCCAAGGCGGCGCCTTCAGGAAGGGAACGACACCGGAGCGCCGCCACCGCCTGATCCAAGGATCAGAGTTTTTCCCCTGAAGCCGCATGACGGGCAATAAGAGCCGCGACGACGCCTTCAAGAAGGGAACGAACTTCGCTGCCACCGTCCGTCCGAAGAAAGAACAGGTTTTCACCCCGACCAACACTCACTACTACCCAACGCCACACCCCGGCTACCATGTCGCCCACACAGCCATGGCCACCGGGCAGCACCAAGCCACGGGCTCAGGCCAAGAGCATCGCACTACCACCACCAGGGCCGCCGCCCCGGCGTCCAAGACCTTGACAGCGCCTCACCGGAGACCCGCCGCTACCCCAACCAAAGAGACGAGCGGAAAGGTCTCACCTTTCGCACCCCTGGGCGACCCCCAGTGTCAAGACCCAATAGGCCGGCCAGAACTGGCATCCATCGGCCCGTCCTACAGCCCCGAGCGCGAGATGAGCTCGGTCCTGCAGCACCGTGAGGGGAACGAGGTCAGTCCTGCCGCACCGGGCGCGAGACGGGCGATGGATCGCGACTGGGAGACGACCATCCCTTCGATGGAAGTAGTGCCCGGACGACAAGGAGATGGGGCGAAGGTCGAAACGGTCCGAACACGGACGAACTGACGCTGGAGAAGCCGGCCGCCGCCGCAGTCAGAGCCGCTGAGCCACCGTGAAGCCGTCACGACACCGGGAGGCCACCACCAGCGTCAGACCTCCCCGCGCCGCCACCCACGCCAGAGCAATGGCCATGCCCGGCCGCTGCCCACCCGCGTTGCCCGGTGAGCTCCAAGCGTCGGAGCCACCGGACACGCACCACCGATGCCACATGCAGAGCGCCAGCCACCACCACAAAACATGCGCGTCCACGCCCTGGCCAACACCACCGGAAGCCCCACCACTCCACCAGAGCAGCACAGCCACCAGCGGCACCACCACCACCTTAGCAGGGCCGCCAGCCGTCCTCGCCGCCACCATCCACCACCACCAACCAGATCTGGGCAGAGACACCCAGATCCACCGCTAGAGCAACTCAACTTCCCGGAGCCGTCGCTAGAGGGGGGAGGGGGGGAGAGAGGAGCACTCCTACGGGCCACCACGACGCCGGAGAGGGAGAGGAGTCGGAGCAGAGGAGGGTCGTAGCCCGACACCGACGGGCAGGAGGGGGCGCCCCGCAACGCCGACCACCTGCGCACGGGAGGAGACGCCCTACCGCCGCCTGCGCCACGCGGCCTTTGGCCGGCGACGCCACCAACGGCGGCAAGGGAGGAGAGGCCGAGGCGAGGAGCTGGGACGGCGACGCTAGGGTTGCCGCCCGGAGTCGCCCGCTATTAGCACCCAGATAGTATATCACACGATCTATTACACTTGCTCACGAATTCGAGTATTAGGTGGCGATTACAAGCAGTGGTACACGAATGGAAAGGGGATCAGGGAGGAAGAGGAACAGAGAGCCGCCTCCGCCGGGTGCCGTGATCCACTGGACGCCTTGCGCTCCTATGCGTGTGACCTTAAGTAGCTGGGTTAGGTCGCACCCACTCTGGTCCTTGGTTCCGCGGGTTGGGCTTCCTTTGCCTGGCGGGCCGGGCCCTGAGCGAGGCCATGTGCTTGACGAGGGTAGGGCCTAGGGCAGTAGTGGGCCTGACATCCCCTCCTTCTTGAGAGGAGGCTTGACCCCAAGCCTCAGCCGCCGGAAAACGTGCTTGTAGCTCCTTCTTGTCTTCCCAGGTGTCGTCGGTCTTAGTTCAATCCGACCAGCGCACCAGCACTTGTTCGACCATGGCTCCTTGCTTGCACTTCCATCGAGTGTCGAGGATGGCTTGAGGCACAGCTGGCACATCAGAGAGAACAGGAACTACTGGCTCGACTGGCGTACCTGGGAGTACCATGCGGCGGAGCATGGAAACGTGAAAGACGGGGTGGATTGTGGCTTGCGGAGGTAGCTCCAGTTTATACGCCACCTCATTGATCTTGCTGATGATGGGAAAAGGACCATAGAACCGAAATGAGAGCTTGTGATTAGCTCGTTTTGCCACTGACGTCTTGACATAAGATTGAAGTTTCAGAAACACCATGTCACCCACTTCCAAACTGCGCTCAGATTGCTTTCGATCAGCTTGTTGCTTCATGCGAAGCCGTTGTTACGCCCCGAGACCGATGTGCTAGGTGTCGTCTAGTTATTCGTTGTTGTTGCCTTGTCATTTTCTTGCGTGTTGCATTTCATCATGTCATCATGTGCATAGCATCATCATGTTTTCAAAACTTGCATCCGCCCCGCCTCCTCGTTCTCTCCGTTGTCTGCTTCGAGCCCATACACACTTGCAAAGCGCCATGCATGTCCGAATTATTATTTTATAAGTGGCGGAAAAATGTTCTCGAATGGGTTGAGAGTTGACGGTGGTCTTATTATAGTGTAGATAGACCGCTCGTCAAGTTTCATCGCATTCGGAGTTCGCTTGATAGCCCAACGGATAACTATAGCGGCAATATAGCGGTCTAACGTCGGACGTTTTGGTGATCCGGAAACCATGTCGGGCTCTCTCTCTCTCTCTCTTCTCCCCCTCGCAGTCTCGCCACAGCCCACCTAGTCCATCCTCCTACCCCTCTTCGCTTCCGGAGTTGTTCGATGCGACCGCACGGTCCGAAACCCCCCTCTGCATAGTGCATCGAACCCCTCACGTGCGCGTCCGAAATTGTCCCGAACCCGACCCGGGGAGTCGTCACCGTTGGGTCCGGATCAACCCCAAACATCCCTAAAATATCTTCGTTAATTTGTTTGGACTCAAGCATTTCATTCTTGACCGTCAATTTTAATCGGATGATCCAAAATCCTCCTTTTTCATATATATAGTCCGCCCCTAGTCTATTTTGGACAACCCTAAAAATCCTTCCCTTGTCCCTAGTCGCCGGCCTCCCCTGCTTCTGCGTGCGAGCACACGAGGAAGAGGACAGCAGCGCCAAGTCCCGCTCGGTTCAGCCCGTGTTGACCGCTCCAGCGACCACGCCGCTTAGCGCTCGACCGGGCCGCCAAGATCCAGCCTCGCTTCCTTCAGATCCAAATTGCCCAATGTGAGCAGCCGCCCAGCCCATCCTCTCTGTTGGCCCAACTTGCACCAGATTCGGCCTGCCATGTTTTTTTCTGCTCTGAACGAATTTGTCTATTATTTCAGAGACTGCAGTTTTACAGTTTGGACCCTAAACTTCATGCATTTAATAACTCATCAACCGTGCATCACATGTAAAAATTTAATATATGAAAGTTGCTTAGAATTTTGTATAGATTAATAATATGCTGTTTTTCATCCATGTTAAAAAGGTTTAACTTGCTGTTTGAATTAATTTGCATAAATGCCATGTTAAAACGATTTATTTCATAACTAATTAACCGTAACTCGGATTTTAATAAACTTTATATGTAAATGGGGTAGAATAATGCATAGATTAACATGGCGCACTTTATTTTGCTGTTAAATAACTCTAAAATATGTTTTAGGGCAGAACAGTACCAAATTCAAATATTGCTCATGAGGATTTTCCGGGATTGTTGTTCGTTGTTCCGCCTCATTTAAACTTGCCTAGATAGGTAGTTTTCATTTGCTTCACCCTCTTGCCATGTTTAACAACATTTAATATTGTTGGGTACATAACGAGAGAACTAAATAAGTCATGTGGTGTTTTCTTCAATATGCCACTCCGCTGCATATTGAGCTCCACTTAATTTGTAAGATAGTTTTGTGCATTTTGCCATGCCATGTTTCATTAAACCGGACATGCATCATACTTGTTTGTGCATCATGGCATGTTTATGCTTATGTGTTTACCATGTTGTTTGCTTCTTTCCGGTTTGCTTCTCTCGTTAGCTTCGGTTTTGTTCCGGAGTTGTGAGGATTCGCTCGACCACGCTCGGTTGTCTTCTTCATGGACTCATTCTTCTTCCTTGCGGGATTTCGGCAAGATGACCATACCCTCGAAATCACTTCTATATTTGCTTGCTAGATGCTCGCTTTTGCTATGCCTATGCTACGATGCCTACCATTTGCTTGTCGCCTCCCAAAATGCCATGAACCTCTAACCTTTGACACCCTTCCTAGCAAACTGTTGTTTGGCTATGTTACCGCTTTGCTCAGCCCTCTTATAGCGCTGCTAGTTGCGGTGAAGTTGAAGATTTCTCCATGGTGGACAGGATTTTGTTGGGATATCACAATATCTCTTATATTATTAATGCATCTATATATTTGGTAAAGGGTGGAAGGCTAGGCCTTATGCCCAGTGTTTTGTTCCACTCGCCGCCCTAGTTTCCGCCATACCGTGTTATGTTCCCGGATTTTATGCTCCTAACGCGGTCGGGTGATTTATGGGACCCCCGACGATTCGCTTTGAATAAAACTTGTCCAAAGAAGGCCCAACCTTGGTTTTACCATTTGCCTCACCTAGCCCTTTTTCCCTTGGGTTTTGAGCCCAAGGGTCATCTTTATTTACCCTCCCCGGGCGCTGCTTTCACAGAGTGTTGGTCCAAACCGTCCACCGCCGGTATACCGGGGGCAACTGGGCTGGCCTATCGGAAGTTTGGACAATCCGTGTGCCCCGAGAACGAGATATGTGCAGCTCCTATCAGGATTTGTCGGCACATTCGGGCGGCTTTGCTGGTCTTGTTTTACCATTGTCGAAATGTCTTGATGTACCGGGATACCGAGTCTGATCGGAGTGTCTTGGGTGAAGGTCTATTCCTTCGTTGATCGCGAGAGCTTGTGACACCCCTGCAGGGTTATAAACTTTCGAGAGCCGTGCCCGCGGTTATGTGGCAGATGGGAATTTGTTAATGTCCGGTTGTAGATAACTTGACACCAGATCCGAATTAAAATACATCAACCGCGTGTGTAACCGTGATGGTCTCTTCTCGGCGGAGTCCGGGAAGTGAACACGGTGTTGGAGTTATGCTTGACGTAGGTTGCTATAGGATCACTTCTTGATCATACTTTTATCGACCGTGCCTTGCTTCTCTTCTCGCTCTCTTTTGCGAATGTAGCCTCCGTAAATGCTAGTCGCTTGCTGCAGCTCCACCTCATGCCTTTACCTTACCCATAAGCTTAAATAGTCTTGATCTCGCGGGTGCGAGATTGCTGAGTCCCGTGGCTCATGATACTTCCAAAACCAGTTTGCAGGTGCCTATGTTATCGAAAGGGTGACGAACTAAGCTCGTGGAGGAGCTCGATGGAGATCTTGCCCTTTGTGTTGTTTCGCTCTAGTTGATCAAGAGTGGAGCCCAGTTGGGGTCGATCGGGGACCTTTGTCGATTTGGGGTTCTTCTTTTATTTTGGTTCCGTAGTCGGACCTTGATTGTATCTGGATGATGTAATGCTTTATTCATGTAATTGTGTGAAGGTGGCGATTGTAAGCCAACTATGTATCTCTTTCCTTATGTATTACTTGGGTTGTGTGAAGATTACCTCACTTGCGACATTGCTTTCAACGCGGTTATGCCTCTAAGTCGTGCTTCGACACGGGAGATATAGCCGCATCGAGGCGTTGCTAAGTTGGTAATCGAGCCTTCCCGACCTTAGGAGCCCCATTGCTTGATCGTTGTTAGCGTCGAGTTGTGTCTAGAAAAATGTTTTGAGTCATTTAGGATTATATATATCGGAGAGTTAGAATTTTTTACTCCTCACCCTTCGTCGCCCGTGAGGTCCCCGACGAGAAGTTTTGACTTTCCTCTCCGCAAATTTCACTAAATTTTTTTAGGATCACTTGGTATCTTGGAATCGTTCCGATGGTTTTATGATGAGAACATTGTCTTGGTGCCTCCCGTCAGGTTTAGTGGAAGTGTCCCGGGAGTTGAGCTCGAGGTGTTGTCGCCATAATTTTATCGCTGCAGTTCTGGAATACCGAGTTTAGTACGACATCGAAAATCTCTTTTATGCGCTTGTTGGTGAGATAACCCCGATAACCCAAAGATCGAGGTGAGTACGGAGTATCGCCATAACTTGTATAACGGATGCTTTTCAAGGTTGAGGTAGACGATTTCAAGGTTTCTTGGTTATGTGTTGAAGGATGGATACAATTGGATGTAGGATTTGCTAGTTTTGGGTGAGATATTATGCTTCCCCGTATCCCCAACACCGATTGCATAACCGAAAATTTCGGGAGTTTCATAGGTGGGAATTCAAGTAGCTCTTAGGATATCTTTCCGACGGATGTATGATATGAAATTGGGGTTCGACGCCTAGTGGTCCGCCTATTCACGGTTGGTTTAAAGTGGTCTCGTTGTGTCTTAAAGAGTCCTTGGCTATGCCGACTGGGACGCTTCAGATGTCATGTGCATCGCCTTGTACATGATGGTGCTGACGATCGAGCCCGTAGGCCCCACCACGAAAACTTCGGACGAAATCTCTATCATATGTTTGTTCCGCTTATTCTCGCAAGCCAATCCTTTGTTTTGTTTTATTTGTGGTATTTGAGTTGTTCGATGTCAAGTGTTGATTCCATACCTTTCCGAAATGGTGTTCTCACATTCGATGTGAATACTAATCCTTCTCGACAATCGAGATTGTCATGTCAATCCTTTTCAACCGGGCGTGTTTCTCTTCAAGTGGATCCGATCACTTCAACATCAAGAAGACCAATTATCATTTCTTCTCAACGGTGTTTGTTTCATCCGCTCCAAGTTGCCTTTGTTTTTCCCCGCCTCCCACCCTTTTTCTTCAAGGACTCATTTATTTTAATCAAGTATCCATTTATTCATGTGAAGTCACTTCACTCTTTTCAATCATTGTTCGATCCGTGATCCTCGTGAAGATGCTCACGAGCTTCAAGTTCATCATTCTTCATTCTCGTATTCTTCTCCGGTGGATCCAATTCAAGCTTTTGATATTCATCATATCCCTTTCCTCGTTTCAAATGCTTTTTCATACCGGTGCACCTCATTATCATTCTACTTCTCGCTATTTGTTATTCCGGAGTGCTCAAGATATTTCGAAGATTCGTGTTTCCACTCTACATTCGTTCAAGCTCTTTCGAGATTGGTATCTCATTCAAGTCATTTAATTCAACCAGTGCAACATCTCTTTTAAATCTTTTCAACGGTGTTCTTTTGAGTGGGCCCTATGAAGGAAATATGCCCTAGAGGCAATAATAAAGTTATTATTTATTTCCTCATATCATGATAAATGTTTATTATTCATGCTAGAATTGTATTAACCGGAAACATAATACATGTGTGAATATATAGACAAACAGTATGTCACTAGTATGCCTCTACTTGACTAGCTTGTTAATCAAAGATGGTTATGTTTCCTAACCATGAACAAGGAGTTGTTATTTGATTAACAAGGTCACATCATTAGTTGAATGATCTGATTGACATGACCCATTCCGTTAGCTTAGCACACGATTGTCTAGTATGTTGCTATTGCTTCCTTCATGACTTATACATGTTCCTATGACTATGAGATTATGCAACTCCTGCTTACTGTGAGGAACACTTTGTGTGCTACCAAACTTCACAACGAATCGGGTGATTATAAAGGTGCTCAGTGTGTCTCCCAAGGTACTTGTTGAGTTGGCGATTTCGAGATTAGGATTTGTCATCCGAATGTCGGAGAGGTATCTCTGGCCCTCTCGGTAATACACATCACTTAAGCCTTGCAAGCATTTCAACTAATGAGTTAGTTGTGAGATGATGTATTACGGAACGAGTAAAGAGACTTGCCGGTAACGAGATTGAACTAGGTATTGAATACCGACGATCGAATCTCGGGCAAGTAACATACCGATGACAAAGGGAACAACGTATGTTGTTGTGCGGTTTGACCGATAAAGATCTTCGTAGAATATGTAGGAACCAATATGGGCATCAGGTCCCGCTATTGGTTATTGACCGGAGACATGTCTCGGTCATGTCTACATTGTTCTCGAACCGTAGGGTCCGCACGCTTAAGGTTTCATGACGGTTATATTATGAGTTTATGTATTTTGATGTACCGAAGGTTGTTCGAGTCTCGGATATGATCACGGACATGACGAGGAGTCTCAAGTGGTCGAGACATAAAGATTGATATATTGGACGGATATATTTGGACACCGGAAAGGTTCCGAGAAGTTTGGAGCTCCGGAGGTTACTGGAACCCCGGGAGGTATATGGGCCTTATTGGGCCCATGTAGGAGGAAGGAGAAGGAACAAGGGAGGGGCGCCTCAAGCCCAAACTGATTGGGGAGGGGGGCCGGCCCCCCCTTTCCTTTCTCCTTCCCTCTTCCTAATACTACTACTAGTACTACTTCCTAATACTAGTACTCTTTCCTTCCCTCCAAATAAGATAAGGAAAGGAGGAAACCTACTTGGAGTAGGTTTCCTCCTCTATGGCGCGCCCCTTGGGCCGGCCTCCCTTCCCTCCCTCCTTATATACGGGGTAGGGGGCACGCTAGGACACACAAGTTGATCATTGATCGTTCCTCACCGTGTGTGGCCCCCCTCCACGATATTACACCTCGATCATATTGTAGCGGTGCTAGGCGAAGCCCGCGACAGAGAACATCAAGATCGCCACCACGCCGTCAGGTTGACGGAACTCCCCTGAGCCTCTAATGGATTGGAGATCGAGGGTGCGCCATCGAGCTGTACGCGTGTCAAGAACTCGGAGGTGCCGGAGTAACGGTGCTTGGATCGGTTGGACCGGAGGACGACGACTACTTCCTCTACTTTGCGCCAACGCTTCCGCTTTGGCTCACGAGGGTACGAGACAACACTCTCCCTCTTGTTGCTATGCATCACCATGATCTTGCGTGCGAGGAATTTTTTGAAATTACTACGCTCCCCAACAAAGGGCATCCGAGCCTAGGTTTTTATGGTTTGATGTTATATGCACGAGTAGAACACAAGTGAGTTGTGGGCGATATAAGTCATACTGCTTACCAAAGATGTCATACTTTGGTTCGGCGGTATTGTTGGATGAAGCGGCCCGGACCGACATTACGCGCAGACGCTTACGCAAGACTGGTTTTACCGCCGTGCTTTGCACACGGTGACTAGCGGGTGTCGGTTCTCCAACTTTAGTTGAACTGAGTGGCTACGCCCGTCCTTGCGAAGGTTAAAACAACATCAACTTGACAAACTATCGCTGTGGTTTTGATGCGAGGTGAGATTGGTTCTTGCTTAAGCCCGTAGCAGCCACGTAAAATTTGCAACAACAAAGTAGAGGACGCCTAACTTGTTTTTGCAGGCATGTTGTGATGTGATATGGCCAAGACATGGTGCTATATTTTATTGTATGAGATGATCATGTTTTGTAACCGGTTATCGGCAATCGGCAGGAGCCATATGGTTGTCGCTTATTTTATGAAATGCAACGCCTGTAATTGCTTTACTTTATCACTAAGCGGTAGCGATAGTCATAGAAGCAATAGATGGCGAACGACAACGATGCTACGATGGAGATCAAGGTGTCGCTACCGGTGACGATGGTTGTCGGGGTTGATGCGACATATGCCAACGGGTGGCTTATCATGGTGGGGCGAGTAGAACGTCACGTGCTCGAAACGGATGAGGCGAAGACATGCACGCCGCTAATCTTACCGGCTTGGGGCTCTCCGAGGAGATAACACCCCTATCGCTGCTCATGGGTCTCCGCATGGTCACTATGGGGTGATAGTAAAATGGTGCTCCTTGAGCTGTGTGGAGGCGGGTGAAGGAGCCAGGCTAGCTCTTTCCTCTTGCTATATGTCTAAACCTATCCAGTGGCCGAACCCTTTGCATGGGTGCCCGGGGTTTAGATAGGCCTACTTCGGGGTACAATGGTAATCTGACCGGGCGGGCCCCTGGGCCGTCGTCTGTCTCTCTTGCAGCCGCTCCTCCCCGCCTGGGCCTGGGCCTGGCCGACCGGCGGGCCTCACAGCGATGTGCGTAACACCGTCGCAGCGCCTCGATGACGCAGCTTGGTCACGGGTCGTGGGAACAAAGTGTCGCCACCGTCAGTGATCACCTGCCGCCACTCCCCGTCCAATCCGGTTTATGGCTTGTGGGGCCCTGGCCGGCAGGCGGCCGACTCCCATAGGGCCGTCTTCGGACTCTCCGGCCGTCTTCCGCTATCTCACTGACGGGGGCCCGCGATCTTCGGGCCGACCGCCATCATGGGCACAAAGGTTCGTGGTATCGGTTGAGGTTGACGAGGCATGGCAACAGTGCCGCGCCTCACCGGAGATCTCCTGGTGACGCGACTCACTGTAGCCATGCCTTCTTCCCCTGGTCCGAGGGGACAGCCACGACGGGCTGTACCTGATCGGTCTTCGTGATAGCTGCGGGCCGACTCTCATAGTCGGCCCCTTGAGAGGTCGCAGTCGGAGTTGGCTTGTTCTAGAGTCGCCATCCGAGGGCTCGCTTCGAAGGTCGCCACTGGGACTCGGCCTTCTCAAGGTCGCCTATTGGGACTCGGCCTTCTTGAAGGTCGCCACTGGGACTCGCCTTCGAAGGTCGCCTACTGACTCGGCCTTCGGAAGGTCGCCACCGACTCTGCCTTCTCGAAGGTCGCCACCGACTCGCCCGAGGGGCACGGCTCGCCCCGATGTCTTGAAAGATCTTGGGTCCCGGGTCACCTACCCATGGCCCATTATTCGACAAGAGTCCCGAAGCTGGCGGCCGGTGCGGGCGCCTCGTGGGGCTTCGGCAAGCCTCTGCGGTGCCGACTCGAGATTCGCTATCGCCACAGCCGCTTTTGCCGGAGTCGGCTCGCCCGTGAGGGGCCGCCACTGCAAGTCGTGGCGGAAACCGCGATATCGACTACGCTTCCTCGCCATTTATGAGACGGTCCTATCGCGGACGCCACGCGGAGGCGAGTAG